>JARHVA010008934.1:0-187500 GCA_037957365.1 Torreya grandis | reverse complement strand
CCTATAATGCATTTCATTCCAAACCCTGTGGATGATCAACAATGTATTTCCTTAGATAAAATATGTGAAAAACATTATGTATTTGAGCTAAAGTTGTGGAAATGCAATTCTATATGCTACAATATGAATCACTTTTAGAAGTTCAAAGGGACCCACATATCTTCGTGATAATTTTTTTGATTTACTAAACTTAATAACATTATTTTGATGTTTTACCCAAATAAAAACATGATATCTAACTAATAACTACCTTTTTATTCTTTTCAAATCAACATAAATTTTACGCCTACTATCAGATTTAGCCAATGTTTGTCTTATTAATTTTTCTTTTCTTTTTCTACAACCACATGAGGCCCAAAAAATAATTTATCTTTTAATTTGTCCTAGTTGATTATTGTTCTACACATTCTACCATACAATGCCTCATAAGGAGATTTTTTCAATGCTAATTGATATGAGTTGTTTAATCAAACTCAACCAATGATAAGTATTCATCCCATTTCTATTTCTGGTCCATGAAATACATCCATAAAAGATCCTCCAAAATTTGATTTATTAAATTTATTTACCCATCCATTTATATATGGTTAGATGTATTGAATTTAAAATATGTTCCCAAACCTAAATTGAGAGTTTATCAAAACCTTGAGTTCATCTTAGGGTCCCTATATAAAATGATCTTTTCTAGAAACTTATGTAATCTATAACCCTTTTTCATAAAAAAATTGGCAAACATTAATATATCATCTATTAAATTACTTGGAATGAATTGATCTACCTTGGGAAGTTTATCCACAACTACAAAAATCATTTCACGATAATTTATAGACATAGGCAATCCTTGGATAAAGTCCATGCTAATAACTTGAAACTTTCATTCTAGTATGGAATGTGGGTACAACAACCCAATATGATGCACATGTATAGACTTAACATGCTTAAACTCCAAACATCTAGACATAAATTATGTTACATCCTTTTTGATTCCCTTATTAATATACAATGGCCTTAATTATGTTAATATCTTAGTCACTCTAGGATGTCATAATTATGGAGTATTGTGCAATTCCTTTAGCACAATATTTCTCAAATTTTACCTACTAGGCACATATATTATTCCTTTATACCTCAAAATTCCATCATTATCAAATTAAATATTATGGTATATAAGATCCTAAGAATTCTTAACCAGTGCTTTCATAATGTATTCATATAATTTATCTCTAAGTGATAATTTTACTACCTAATCTCAAAAATTATTTCTTATCATGTTTGAATATATAGTGTACCATGTATTACTAAGGGCATATAAAAGCCTTTTCACTTTTTCCTTAATATATTTAATGTCAAAATAATAATTTGATAAAAATTATAACCACTGCCTCTAATGAGCATTAAGGTTAGGCTTGGTAAATATGTACTTGAGTCCTAAGTTATCAATTTTAAGATCAAAAGGATTTTCCAATAAATAATGCCTCCAAATTTGAAAAGCATTAACTATGATAGCTATTTCTTGGTCATGAGGAGCATAATTTGATTCATAAGGTTTCATTTTCCTCAATTTTTAGGCCATAACTAAACCATCCTATATAATAACTCCTTATAAACCATCTCTAAATGCATCTATTATAACTATAAAGCAGCCTTTTGTATTTAGAATATTAAACATTGGTGCTAAATTAATCCTCTTTTTCAAAACATAAAAGTATTATTCACACTGAGCAGACCAAACAAAAATATACTCTTTCTATTGAAGATAGGTGATTGGATTAGCTATCTTGGATAAATTTGGTACAAACTTCCTATGTACCCTACTAAACCCATGAAATTATGCACCTCATGCACAATTTTTGGTGTTGGTGAATCCATAATGGATATAATATTGGTTATATCTATATACACATTATATTTTTAACTTTTGTCAAATATTGATGCTTTAGTTCTTTTAGGAACCCATCGAGACTCAAACTCTCTGAGTACACGCCATAAGGGGTGCACTTGGAAAGGGGTGGGTAAACCTTTAGTTCTTCATAGGATTTTTATCCCTTATTTCCATATTATTACCAATCTAACTAGATCTTAAAACCATTCCCTAAGCTATTACTCTTCCCTTTCACACTCCTCCAATTTTTTTCCTCTTTCCATCCTTCTTTTTCTCATCTTGATCCCCTTTCACTAGTTGACTTTACTAGGTCAACTGGGTCAACCTTATATAATTTTTAGTCCTTGATTACTGTACAAGGTTTATTGGGTCAAACCTATACTATTTAGGGTATTTTTCACATGGAGTTTTATTATCTCTTTAGCTAACCTAGCTCAAGACCTAGTGATTTATCTCACAAAAATATATAGGGTCAACTAGGTTGACCCCGTTAAGATGACATATTCAAAAGGATTTAGGGTGAGATTCACCTATATATAGATATAATATCATTTCATCATTATTTTAATACATAATAAAAATTTATTATTTGATCACACTTCTTTATGATCTACTCTTCCACCATTCTACTTGAGGAATCTTAGCTTAAGGTTTTTACTTGGAGAATCTAGTCTTGTGGATAAGTCTTAGATGTTTTGGTCTTTCTTGGTTATCCTTAAAAACCAAAAAAATCTCCTTCAAAGAATAATTTTCCAAGGGATAAATTGAGTCTCAAATGGTTTAACATTAATGTAAGTATATTCTAGCTTTGTTCTCCTCTCTTTACTAGATAGAAGTAGCATAAGTATTGGCTCGAATAATATTACTCTTCGTATTTCATATATTATGGTATTAATCATACTTAGATTAATTAAGATTCTCCTATACATGTTTTTATTGCTTTATTAAACCCTCATGTTGTGTGACAAGATTTGGTATACATTAGATTAGATTTACTTTCTTGTTTATTAAATATAGAGTGAACATTAAACCTAAGACTCTTTTAGGGTTGTTACATGATTGTGTTAGACTATAGGCTTTGGAACCATTCATAGCATGGTGTATCATGAAAAATGATCCCCTAATAAAGTCTAGAAGATCATCATATTGGTCATGCTCCCACTTAACAAATGTATTACCAATCAGAAGTGTAGGTATGCTTTATCTTCTCGAAGCCACGATTGATTTATAGACATCATGTATTTATAATTGCATACATTCTAGTGAACCTAACATGAACTAACCCTTGCAATATTTGTTTACCTTATTTAATTTCTTTCATTATTTCATCATTATTTTTATCATATATTTTCCATATTGGATTGGCTCTATTGACCCAGTATCTAACTTCTATGCACATGTTTTCAGGTATAGAAAATTGGATCAACACAGTTGACCTAGTACAAGGATTTAGATTTTTAGACATCCATTCAAAAATACTAGGTCAACCCAATAGACCCTATACTATTCCAAACATTATGTTCAACATACTAGGTTGACCAAATTGACCATATACATTTTAGGCACTTAGTAGCAAGTTTTTGTAAAGCTTGATCAACCCAGTCGACCTAGTTAGTAGAATTTTCAAGCATATATTAATGTTATTGAACATAAATATTCATTATCTATATCTATGATCCACCAAGGTTCATTTTTATCTCTCTATATATTTCTTTACAGTCTTTCCTTTCATAATTTGTAGTCTTTAAAATTGGCATTACACAGTCAACTAGATTGACCCTACTGACCTAGTTCTATTTTTTCTGTGTTATCTTAATAATCAGGTTAACTCTACTGAAACTATTAATTTTCATACCTTACTTCCATAGTATAGGTTCAACTCTATCAACCCTATTCTATATATTATGCATACACTATTGACCATATCAACATTGTACCTTGTTTCAAAGTTAGAATTAACCTTAAATGCTAGTAATTAATTCACACTTTCTTTTCTTGTTGCTTGCATGCTTATAATATATCATATAGATTAATTATGTGGTTTTTTAATCAAAAATTTAGTTTTAAAATTTTTTATTTTATGCACATAGGGATAAATCACAAATTCTAAACAAATATTTTAACATTTATCTACCCAAGGCCAACCTACTTGGATTTCATCACCAAGGGAAAAGCTCACATGATACTCCGGTCAATTATAAAGCATGGTTAATGGTATATTTTAGCTAATCACCCAACACCCTTATCATTATGGTGTTTAAAGTGAGGGGGTAGGCCCTAATACCAAGCTTGTATCATTTCCACTATAGTCCCATTTCAGCCTAAACTATTTGAAACCCTCCTTAGATTGCTACTCTAGTTCCTTACTTACAACCAACTTACCCTCACATTTAAAAACATATATTAATACTATAATAAACATTTAGGTTGACAAATTATTTATGTATTTACTTTCCAAGTTGATTTCTTTATCTTTGCTCAATTGTATTTTGTATAATAAAAACTTACATTAGCCAACATTAGTGCAAGTTTTTATGTTGTGTGATTTCATTGGATTGGATAATGTTAATATAATTGAATATTTTTTATTTTCAGCTATTTATTTTCAAATTTACTTTAAAAAACTAATCATGTTTCATTTCACAACCTAACTTTCCCTATCTACTGTATTGGGTCGACCCAATCGACCTTATATATTTTTTAGCCTCTATTTTCTATACTAGATTGACCTAATCGACCTTTTAATATTTATAGACCCTATTTTTTCCTTCTCTAATCTTTTTTTACTATATTAGATCAACCCATTTGACCTTTTACTATTTGTAGGCCCTTTTTTCTATACTAGGTTGACATAATCGACCCTGTATTACTTTCTACCTTCTTTGTTTGTCAATCTAGTTCTCTATTTATCTTTCTTTGTATTATGTTCATCTCTCTTCAGTCATAATGAATTATCATATTATAATCTTATTGTATATATTCAATCCATTTATATATTATATGAGATGTTCATTTATTCCTCTCTTTTCCTCTCAAGAGCACCATCACTCTTGGGGCACCTCTTCTCATCCTTAATCCATGAATTACAATATGGTGAGAATAACAAGTCAAGATGAAGTTTATGGATATAATAATTTCTATACTTACCAAGAAACTTTTCATCTTTAAAATCTTCAAACTAATGTAGGAGTAATTGATACAAGTTTACTTAACAATCTCACTAGTAATCCTTCTTCTAGTAATCCTCCCCCTAGCACCAATTTTGGGAGTGTTCCTACCTACACCAACCCATCTCTTGATACAACTCAAATTTTATCCCAAGTTATCTAAAAAATTAACATATTTCAAAATTATAAGACCAACCAAATGATGCAACTTCAACAACATCTAATCAATGTGGATAATCAACCTCTAATTATGTGTCCTCAATCTAATCCCAATTTCATTCCTCCACCTCTTTAGGATACCTTAGGTAATTATATTCCTCAACCTATAATTAATAATAAGATGCTTCAAACCATTCAAAATGAGTCTTTATCTCCCTTCATTATATCCATTGATATTGTTAACATATCTCCAATTATCAAATATGATGGGACTAAAGACCCTGCCTCATTTCTCAAAGCCTTTGATAACCTTTACAAAGAGTGGCTCCAAAATAATACCTTCACCACTACTAAACTCTCAATGAAAACCTTCACTATAAATTTATTATAATGGTATAATAAAAATCCCCAAAATTCTTTTTGGAAACTTGAATATTTGGCTAATCTTTTGGTTAAAGAGTTTCAACACAATCACGTTCCTAAAAATTGTCTTAGCCACTTGATAAATGCTAAGCAATCTCCCACTAAATTAGCTCATGAATTTATCAAAATATGGAAATATTTAACTCATAAAACTAACCATAATATGATGGATGATACCTTATTCAAACTCTTTATCACCACTTTAACTCCCACTATTCAATATAAGGTTCAAACCATTACTCCCCAAACACTCAATGTCAAGACTTTATTATGAAGCAATTCTAACATAATCCTAAACATATTAAAGGATCTTTGAAAACATCTAATTATATTATGAGTAATAATCTACAAACCAAAATAGGAGTTACAAAAATTGATGTTCCTTCACCTTTTCATATACCTCTTTTAGTTCAAAAAATGAAACAATTTTGACCACCCTCAACCTTTCAACTATCCCAATGATCCTCCTAACTGTATAACCCCAATATATTTTTCTAGGCCCATGCCAACATTAGTCATTCTCATGAACCTTTTAAAGGGCTCAATATATTTTTTTATCTCCTATATTCTTGGTTATTCATTCAATCATGAAGATATGATCAATCTTCATCATCAAGAATACATTGCTACTTTTCAAAAATAAAAAACTTCTAAAGATTCTACTTCAAATAACCTAAGTCTTGATACAATAATCAATTAAATACCTAGGATGTTTTTTCCATTAACATTGATTATGACCAATATTTTAACAATTCTCAATTTGTCAATATTGCTATGGTTAATTATCATCATAAACTAGCTCATAAAGATCCTGTTACCAAGCCTAAGAAGTTGTCTTTAGAGGAACACCTTATTAAATATACTACCAGTACTAATGTTACTTCAAAATCCCAAGAATAACCATCTCCTCCTTCTGATCCTCCAACTTCAACTATTACTCCAAATTTTAATGTACCTCCTAAACCTTGTGTTGGTTATTATAAGTCTCATTTTAACTTTTTTGAAGAAATTTTATGCCTTGTAAGATTGTACTTATGGAGTTATTTTGTACTTCTCCCTATCATCATAAATTCCTTATGCAACAAATTCAAGAAATTGAAGATCCATCTTCCATATATAAATAACTACCTTCTATTGAATCTCAACCTACCAACATAAATACCATTGAAACTATGTGTCCTTCCAATCCCTCTATTGAATTCCTTAAAGAAGACATGATCAATGATGAAATTCATTTTTTTGATGATGATCCACCACTTTTCATCAAATTATACATTAATACCACTCTTATCCATAAATTTCTAGTTGATGAGGGTTATGTTATTAATGTGACATCTTTATGGCTCATCTAATAAGTTGTTTATAACAAGGATCATCTCAAGTGAACCCTCTTACCTGTCATGGTTTTGATAAGACTAATCAAAAGCCACTTGGATTTATTTATCTTCCATTAACCATTAGACCTAAGACTATTCAAACCAAGCTTATGGTCATCCATGGACTTATCGAATGATAGCCATTGCTTCCTTTAGTAGTCAATGTATTAAATTATTACATAATAGAAAATTGTATAAGCATGAATTTGATCACAACCCATAGAGAATTAAAATTCATAGTCCTAAATCACAATATCATATTCCTACCATTCCTAAGATTAATAGTACTCCTTTACTTGAGTTCATCAACATGAATCCTAATTTACATGTTACTCTTGTAGATTCTGATGATGATGAACCCAATGATTTGTAACCTACTTGTAATACTACCAATTTACCTTCATAAATTTCATAATGGCTTCCTCCTTCTCTATTACCCAGGGATCATATTATTCCTCTTATTGATGAGATTACCAAGTTTCCCCCTCCATGCAATTCTCAAGAGCCTTCTTTACCTGAAGATGCCTTTAGTTGTAATGATTTTGGAGTGGACAAATTATTTCAAGATCCTCTCATCATGTCTCTTCATACATTCAACAATATCAATATTTTACCCTATGAAACTCCCCCTGATTCTCAGGCATGTCAAATTTATCCAACACATAATGGTAACTATATAATGGATCAAATTTAATTTTGAGACTTGGATGTCCAATAATATCAAAAAACTCTTGCCCAAATCCATGCTTTTAATTAGGATGTTCATACCATTTTTGTTGATCATACCTTAGATTTTGAAGGTCATGTACCTCATTTCAATCCTCCTCTTATTAATAATCCTTGTGTGGTAGAGAAAATTATGCCTTCCAAACCTACTAAATGTTTTATATCTTCTTTACCACCTATCAATCCAATCATTGCATTAGATACTTCTCCCATCATTAAACCCACTAACACTCTAATCCCTTCTGATCCATCTACTTATTATACTCCTAAAATTACACTAGATACCAAGGTAATTGATGTTCATCAGATATAGTTTGAATATGATCACCATGGTAATAAAATTCTAGATTTTGAAGTAGATGTTGAGTATTATGGTCCTTTTCCTACCTTGCCTAGCAATGAAGCTATTCTTGAATTACTTTATGTCAAATAACCTCAACTTCCTTGGTAACATCATAAAATTGGAAATTTTAAGACTAAAACTCCTTGATTCAACAAATTCATTACTAGCATTGATCCTAATACAAATACAATATATGCCTTACCTAATGCACGATACCAATTTAAAGATGTCAATGCCATGATTATTGAAGAAACCACTTTCATCAAATATGATACTCCATCTTATTCTCAACCAATTAATATTTCTCATGATCTTTCACCTACTGAGCATGATAATTTAAGATTATTATTTGATAAATATCATGAGGATTTCACTTGGTCCTACAAGGACATGCCTAGAATTGATTCTATCATTATGGTGCATAATATCATTACTTATATTGATTCCAATCTTTTGCATCAAAAACAAAGAAAATTTCCAAATGAAGTTTCCACTTTATGTCATAAGGAAATGATAAAATTACTTGATACTAAAATTATTAAACCAAGGGATTATTCTGAATGGTTTTTAAACATATTTCCCATTCAAAATAAATTCACTATAGTAATTCACATTTATATTGATTTCCATAATATTATTCTTTCTTTTCCTAAGCAAAACTTCACTTTACCTTCAATAGATGCCATTATATATTCCATGGATGGTTATGAAATGTTATCTCTTATGGATGGATTCTTGGGATATAATTAGATTCATATTACCCTTTAAGACCAACATACGACTACGTTCACCATGGAATGGGGCACTTATTGCTTTGTAAAAATGCCCTTTGGCCTAAAAAATGTTAGATCCAATTACTAATGAGTGATGATTCACATTTTTCATGATCTCATTGAAAAATTTATTGAAACTTATGTAGATTATCTCATTTCTAAATCTAAACATCATAAGAATCATCTTTTTGATCTCGCTACCATCTTTAACCATCTTCTTAAATATAAAATTATACTTAATCCTTACAAATGTGTCTTTCGAGTCATTTCTAGAAAATTGTTAGGATTCTTAGTCTTTCTCTATAACATCAATTTTGAACTTGAATTTTTTTTTGATATCATCAACATGCCCATTACTCATTCTATTCTTGACATTCATACTTATTTAAGAAAACTTGGAGAAATTAGATCATTCATTCTTAAAATGGGATATTGAATTCACTCTATCAATTCCCTTCTCAAAAAGGGTACTACTTTAGAATGGATGGATCCATGTCAAAAAGCCTTTGATAACATTAAATATTCATTACTTCATCCATCTTCAATTTATCCTCCTTTCAATGATAAACCTTTTATTCTATATACTTATTTCCACACCTATTTCATTCAGGGAAATGTTTGTCCAATTATATGATATGGGAAGAGAGTATGTTATTTATTACATTATCTGAGGCCTCATCAAATATTAAAGATGTTATACCAAAATTTATCGTGATTACCTCACTATCTATTTTTTAGTTGAAAAACTTTGCCACTATATGCTTTACCAAACTACTTATGTCATTATTCATTATGACCCCCTTTTTCATTTATTCTCTAAATCATTTCTTCCTAAAGATTGAATTGGTAAATGAATGGTACTCCTTATGAAATTTGATAGCTAAATCATCCCTCAAAAAAATTTCAAAGGGTAAATCATAGTTGATCAACTTACTGTAACTCCTTATCCAACCACTTACTCTCTTCAAGATAATCTTGTAGATGATAATATACTTTATATCAAAGGTCTTAATCAATATATTTCTTTCAAATATTATTTTCATAGACTTACCACTAATATTAAATCCAATAATCTTGATGAATTCATCACTCCCTCTAGTACTACTAAACCAAAAGTAGTTATCAAAGAGCTTCCTAAAATAAATGTTGACTTGCATGAGAATACTTAAACCCTTCACTTTTATGGTGATAAATGCCTTCAAGGAGTTGGGTTAGGTTGCATTCTCACAATTCCTCTTAGAAAGATCATTCTTTTAGGTTTTTGCTTCACCTTTTATGTCACCAATAATATGGTCAAGTACGAAGCTCTTATCTTAGGCATATGAGCTATTATTCACTTATACATTCAATACCTTCATGATTTAGGTGACTCTTAACTTATTTGTTGTCAATTTAGTGGTGATTATCAATGTAAAAGTGAGAACCTCATCACATATCATAAAATTATAACGACTCTTGATAAGGATTTCATCTCTTTCTCTATTGAGCCTATTCTGAGAGATAAAAATTCTATTTGTTATTATCTTACTTCTTCAACATCTCTCTTTCATCCACACCAAGTCCTTTTTTATCCTAATTTTATTATACAAATAAGAAAATATCCATCCTATACTCAACCACTAAATTTGATTACTTGTCATATTGAGTCTATTAGGATTTGACAAAGCCCAATATATTAAGACATCATTCAATTCCTAGAACATCAAACTTATCCTCCTAATTTAGACTCTCATGAAAAGACACGTATTCATAAAAAAGATTTCAAGTATGTATTACAACACAACATCCTTTATTATCTTGATGCTGAAGATACCTTAATCTATTATGTTATTCAATATGATGTCCCTCCTCTTCTTGAACAAGAACATGGGGGAATTTTTGGTGGCCATTGTAGCGGACATGCTATAACCCATAGCTTCCTACATATGGGTTAAGTTTGGCCTACTCTTGAAAAGGATGTAATTGAATATGCTTAAAATATAATCCTTGTCAATTTCATGATGATATAATACATTAACCTCTATCCAAACTTCAAACCATAGAATCTCCCTACCCATTTTCCACATGGGGATTTGATCTCATTGGTAAACTACCTCACTCTCAAAATGGGCATATATTTATCATCATTGCTACAAATATTTTATCAAGTGGGTAGAATCCATACCCATTGTTAGCATCACCCATTTTACCATTTCCAAATTTATTCTTAACCAAATCATTTACCTCTTTTGTGTTCTTGATACCATTATTTTAGAAAATGGTGGTAACTTTAAAAACAAACATGTTAAACAACTTTTCAACAAATTCAAGATCAATCACAAATTTTCCATGCCTTATCATCTATAATGCAATATCTAAGCTAAGGTCACTAGTAAAATTATTAACAAACTTCTCCAAAAGACAATTCCTGAAATGTGCATGGATTGGAATCTTCATCTTTACCCTATACTTTTGGCCTATTGAAATAGCATACGTACTGCCACTGGGGTAACTCCATTTTTTCTAGTCTATGGTTATGAGTCAATTCTTCCTTTAGAAGTTGAGATTCCCTCTCTTTTTATATATATTCATGGTATTATTCTTCATGAATAATTACATGAATCTCATCTTCATTCCCTTGATCTACTTGATGAACATCATATTTTTTCCTTACAACATAACCACCAATACAAGGCTCACATTACCAAACAATATAACAAACACGTTAAAGTACACACATTTAATGTTGGTGATCTTGTCCATAAATTAGAATAAACTCATGATAAAGAAGGTAAATATTCCCAAAAATATTGGGGCCCATATTTATTCAAATATATTCTTGGTCTAAGCACCTACCATCTTCAAACCAATGAAGGCCATGTTTTCAAGGAGCCCACCAACACACAATTTCTCGAAAAGTACTTTGCCTAAGCATTTCATTCTTGTCATGAGTTATATCTATATCTATCTAACACTCTTTTAGGTTTCTTACATTATTCTCTCCCTATAAAGTAAGTTCCTTCCATTCAAAAAACCTTTAGTTCTCCCTTTTTGGTCTTTTGGTTTCTTCATGTACCATAGTCTTCTTTATCTTATCTTGTTTTCTCTTTTGACAACCCTTGGGTTTCTATTTTATGATTTTATTTGTAATACCATGGATATGACCTAAAATTACTCATAAAATTACCAAATTTTACTTATTTTTTGCTTACCTTACTTTATCTTTTACTTGTTGGTTGACACCCCTTGGTTTTCTCTTCAATGAAGTTGAAGTGTAAGACTACGGATATGACCCATCCCTCATCATAAAATTACCATATTTTTATCTTTTTATGATCCTTTTTCTCAAATTTATATTTTTCTTATTTTTTTAGATGGAATTTATGTAACAATATATGTTAGAATGTTTTCCTCCATTTCCCTCATTTTTATGATAAGGAATCACACTTCACAATCATTGTATCCTTTTTTTCCCTTCATCACAGTTTTTGCAATTTAAAGTAATTAAAATTGTTTCATGTGTCATTTCTCTTGAATTCCCCTTTCCTTTTACTCCACATTGGATAAAATAAGGTTGAAGTTAAGATAGCACTTCTATTTCACCTAGATTTACGAGACTCTTAGACCATATGTTCTTTGAAGTTTTTCCCTCTTAGCAACCTTGTCCCAAGTATTCAAATGAAATTCATCTTTAGCACCCATGTTTAGTTTTCCAAATTTGTATGAAAGAGGAATAGAAAAATCCATCAAAAAATTTAAAAGATAAATCATTTGAATAAAAAACTATGATATCTAAAAAGTAACATACAAGTCTCAAATGTCAACATCACACTAAAAGATGTGATTACAAGCACATCTCTTGTCTCTAATCAAAGATAAAACTCCACAGTTAGCCTCACATATTACCAAAGTTATTTGTGGTGTAGTAGGCTAGTAGATTGGAATAGGGGAATTCAACAAACTCTATGGTCCTACCTACTTTCTCACACAAGTACCAAATATTCGTAGTAGATCAATGGCTCTTTGAGGAGTCCTAAGGAATGGGAAAAATATTGTGGAGAGGTATATAAATTTTAATTCTCATGCATATAGCCTTCATGAGATGATATATATACTTAATTTGTTGACCTAAGACTTGTGTATCTAAGAGAAGTTCTTTATATTCTTTAAGGTCAAAAGTCCTCTTATTTTGACAAACCTAATTTGAGTGTCTTAACTTCGATAAAGATTTCCTCTACCTTATTTTTCCCTTTGATCTCCCCTCCACCTATTTCATTCCCCCCATTAACAAACAAATTATTATTCCAAATATATTTTATTTTCTTTATTTCCTTCTTCCTTACCTATGAAAAACATGCTAGCACTACTTTGTTTTAGTTTTATCTATCCTTAGAGAAAAACAACATGTTTGAGTAACTATGGATTATATCCTTTTCACCATAGAATTAAATTTCTAGACTTAATTTACATTCATTTTACCATTTATTATTTTTTTTACTATCCTAATGTTATGGACACCTAAGTTAATACCCTTTTTCCATTGTTGAGTGAGGTTGGCTTGTTACTTGTCACTCATCAATGCCATTTTCCATTGTATTCACCTTTTTCCATTCATGATTGAGATGTGGATTGATAATACTCACTCATCAATGGTGTTTTACCATTTTTTTAAAATCTTTTACCACTGATTTATTTTACTAACATCTTGTTTGACATGTACCCTTGGTTTGGCTTGGTGATTTTGCCTTTCTTATTAAAGATAGCTGGTTTGAGTTTTTTGGTCTTTAGTAGCCTTAGATTTTTTGGTTATCCAATTCAATATTATTTTTTGAATTGTTCATTTGGTATAACATAGAATCTGTCACCCCAACTTGCCAAATTTACCAAGTACATCCTGTCTTCATATCACCAATTATCTTGGCTTTTCTTGCATTTATTTATGTTTTCTCTTTAGTTTTGTATTCTTGGGTTGGTAAAAAGAAGTATTTATGACCTCCACAATAAAAATTACAAACATAACATAAAAATATCATACTATAAAGGTTATTCAAGTTATTCATTGCATTTACTTTTTTAGTTATTTTCATTTTTAGTGATTTACTTTCAGTTATTTTTACTTTAAAATACTACATTATATTATCATCGGCATTATGTGTCCTTTTCTTCTTTCTCAAATCACCATCCCATATTATACCTTAGTGAAAACATGATGAGATTCAAGTGGAGAATATATATACACATAATATTTTTAAATTTTATCAAATATTTATGCTTTACATCTTGTAGGAACCTGTTGAGACTCAGTCATAGTATTATTATCCCTTATTTCCACATTATTACCAATCCAAATAGATATTAAAGCCATTAAATAATCTATTAATCCTCCCTTGCACACTCCTCTGGTCTTTTTCCTCTTTCCATCCCTCTTTTCCTAACCTTGATCCCTTTTTACCAGTTGACTGTACTAGGTCAACTGGGTCAACCCTGTATAGTTTTTAGTCCATGATTGCTTGACTAGGTCAACCGTATACTATTTAGGATATTTTTAACTTAGATTTTCATCACCCATTCAACTAAAATAGCTCAAAACATAGTGGTTTATCTCCTAAAAACATACAAGGTTGACTGGATTGATCTTGTATAACTGACATATTTGAAAGGATTTAGGGTGAGATCCACCTATAAATCCAAGATCATTTTGTCATTATTTAAATATGAAATAAAGAGTTATTATTCACTCATTATTATTTACAATTTTATCTTACACTATTCTACTTGAGGAGTCTTAGCTTTGTTGGGAGAAGAAAATTAGATAAGTAAAGTTACGTAGGATATTCTTTAAATATTTATGAATTATTTATGAAATTGTTAACTATATGTATTTTTTCCTATGATCTTAGGCTTGTGAAAAGATATAAGATGAATAGTCTCCTATTTTTGGTGACAAAAATTGATAATAATATGAATATTCAAGATCTTTAGCAACTATAAATATGTATGCTTGTATGAATAAGTTGATGGCCCTTTTATTGAGATCAATATAGACTTTCTAGTAATGGTTTTTTTTTTTAACTAAATGGGGGTAAAAATTTATTCAGAAACAAGAAAGCCAAAGTTACAGATTATTTTCCTGATCCACCATGTGAATCAATTCCTGATACATACTTACAGGGAGCCTTCCCTGATCCGTAATATTCCATGTAGGGCCGTTCTCCGAAGCCCATTTGGCAAGCCGATCAGCAACACTATTCCATTCTCGGGGAATGTGATTGAAGGAACTATAATTGAAAGAAGCACATAAATTCCTAATTTGATGAACAATAACACTTAAATTCCAATCTACTTTACCAGTAGGCCCATTATTAACCAAATTTATCACAACTTGCAAATCTGATTCGCAAATAACCTCATAATATCCCTATTGACAGCAGAACTTCATAGCCTCCAAAATCGCCATTGCTTCCATATGGTTATTTGTGTGCCATCCTTTGTAGATCAAGGAAAGAAACACGATATTCCCTGCACAATCTCGAGCAATCCCGCCAACACCAGCCTCACCTGGGTTCCCCCTTGAGGAACCGTCTGTATTTATTTTTATCCTACCAGCTTCAGGGGAAGTCCAGCGGCCTCTTCTGTTGACTGGTCGCATCTTTGAACATCTCCCAGTCAATGACACTCCATTCTTCCCAAACTCCAAGCTCAGGCTAAGGGCCAGTCTTAGGCACATGCAAAACCCAGTCACTTCCACGTCTAGGTCCGCACCCCTCAAACATTTAAACTACAGAGTTTCCTGCAGTGAATAGCGAATTTTTGTCCACAGCGAGCTAAGCTCAAGCTGTGCACCCCAAAACACTCTCCTGTTTCGTTCCAACCAAACATTCCACAATATAAAAGCTGGGCCAACAACCCAGGCGCTTTGCAAGATGGAACTCCTAGCTGGAGCTTGTCCCAATTTGTCCCAAAACTCACTCAGTGAATGAACATGGCGGTAGGGGGCGCCCCAGGCAGACCACCACAGGTGCCACACCTGTTTGACAAAATGACATTGAAAGAATAAGTGCGCCCCTGTTTCTTCACCATTATGACAGAGCACACAAATTGACGGCCCCTGAAAGCCACGTTTGCACAAATTGTCCCAGGTGAGACATTTATTGTGAGTAAGGAGCCACATGAAAAAATTGCATTTTGGCCAAGATATTGGATTCCACACCGTTTTTCCCCAAAAGACCTGATCTCTATTGAAAATTTGATGAATCAAAATCATATACCCAACAGAAATAGAATACTGACCAGTAGCCTCTCCACCCTAGGCTAGCACATCACTTCCTTGCAGAGAATTGCATCCTTTGGACTCAAGGATTTGAACTAATTCATTCTTCTCCTCCACCGAGCCTCCAGGTGGCCAATCAGAGGAATTTTTCCATCTGTAACCAATAGACAAACCTATGCTAACAGCTTCTTTATAATGCATTACTTTGTTCCAGCCAGCAGCCTGAAAGGAGTCAGCAAGCGTTTGCAAATGAGGATGTGAAACTAATATGGGTGGCGTACCATCCCATGAGTCTTCCCAAAAAAAGGCCTCAGTTCCACTATTACACACCCAAAATAGGCTTTGCTTCACTAACTATGCTCCAGCCTTAAGGGTGCCCCACACCATCGAACCTCTACCCTCCAGAGGAAATCTAGACACATCATGTGAAGCAGCACCCAGAAAGTATTTCACTGTCAAAATGTGGGCCCATAGGGAAGAGTGATTCATGCACCATCTCTAATATAACTTGGCAGCTAAAGCTTGGCTGGCCAACACAGCCGAGCGTAATCCAAGTCCTCCATCTTGCTTTGGGCTGCACACGGTTGCCCAATTGATAAGACTCCATTTCATATTTTGAAGATTCCCACTCCAAAGAAACTTCCTAGAGAGGGCATCATATTCTTTTAGGAAATAAGTTGGAGCAACCTGCACCATGCTACGGTATATAGGTAACACCTGTATGACAGATTGAAGGAGAATCACTCTAACAGCCGTAGATAGCCATCGGTGAGTCCAATGACTAATTTTCTGCCTTAGCTTGTCCAACACATTTTGCCAAAAAAGCCTGGGCTGCCTCCCTACAACTATGGGAATACCCAAATAAGTCACAGGAAGTGTTTGAGTCTGAAACCTCAGAATTGCTACAATCCTTCTCTAAATAGCCTTAGGCGTATTGAAAAAGAAGATTGAGGACTTATGGTCATTTATCTTTTGTCCAGAGGCCTGCCAATAATTGTCCAAAGTGGATCGGAATGCTTCCGCTTCCCTGATTCGAGCTGTCCTAGCTAAGATAGTATCATCCACGAATTGCAGATGGGTCAAGGAAGATATATCTCTCCCCCATTTCCAGCCATGTAACATATTTCGGGAGACCCGATCTTTGAATAGCCGCCCCAGCCCCTCAGCCATAATGATGAACAGATATAGTGAGAGCGGATCTCCCTGACGAAGGCCTCTCGAGGCCTTAAAAAGCTCAGAGGGTGCTCCATTTATAAGGACTAGAAGGAGGGCGTAGAAATGCAACTGAGCACCCATCTAATCCAATCTTGATTAAAGCCAAATGCCGAAAGAATTTTGCTCAGAAATCTCCAGCTAACTCTGTCATAAGCTTTGGCCAGGTCAAGCTTAATGAACATTGCCCTCTCCTGTGAAATACTCATAGAATGAATGGCCTCCGAGGCAATCACCACCCCATCTAATATTTGTTTTCCAGCAATAAAGCCACCCTGCTCCTTCGAAATAATACTAGAAAGGAGTCCTTTCAGCCTTTGTGCAATAAGTTTAGAAATGATTTTGTAGATCACATTACATAGCGCAATAGGCCTATACATGTCCAGCTTATCAGCCTGCTCCTTTTTTGGAATAAGAGCAAGGAATGTAGCATTCAAGGCTCTAAGCATATCCTTGCTAAAGTAAGATTCCATAATCACTTCCATCAAATCCCCTTTAATGATATCCCAAAAGTCTTGAAATAATTCTGCCAGAAATCCATTTGGCCCAGGGGCTTTACCTCTCTTCATACTGAAAACTGCCTCCTCCACTTCAGCCATAGCAATTGGCTGCATAATCCTGTCATTCATATCCTCATTCACTAATTTAGGAATGCAATCTAAAACAGTATTTTCTACCCCTTCATCAGGTACTGGATCACTGGTGAAAATTTCAAAAAAATACCGAATAGCTTCTCTATTAATAGCATGGGAAGTGGTAAGACAAGTCCCATCCTGAGTGACAAGAGAAGTAATAAAATTCTTGTTACGGCGAGCTTGTACTGAGTGATGGAAAAAAGTCGTGTTCTTGTCACCCTCCTGTAACCAATCTATGCGGGCTTTCTGTTTCCAATATATTTCTTCTCGTAGTTCCCATTCCGCTACAGCATTTGCAGCTCTTGCTTCTTCCAAACGAAGGCTGTCTGAAAGTCCATCCTCCCTTATCTTTCTGGTTATTTCATCTAGCTGCTCTTGCGCCTTCTTCTTCCTACATGTTAAATTACCAAAGCAAGTTCTATTCCAAATCTGCAGTTTTCTTTTAACATACTGGAGTTTTTTACAAAAGGAGTACATCACTGTCCCAAAAGCAGGACTACCTTGCCTCCACCATTGGTCAATACAGTCATGAAGAATAGGATCTCTAAGCCACATCAATTGAAATTTAAAAGGTGACTTTTTGGGTCCCCCAATATATCCAATGGATAGCTTAATAGGCCAATGGTCAGATCCACTCCAATCTAAGATTTCAGAGGTGATTGACATGGCACTAGACTACCAAAAGCAAGAAATTAAAAATCTATCAAGGCATTCTAAGATGGCAGCATTACCTGATCTTCTATTGCACCAGGTGTAGCACCCATTCGATGGTTTAACATCAGAGAGGTGGAGGACTTCTACATTTTGGCAAAAGCATTCTGAAGAAGGCCCTGCCGATTCAATCCTCCTCTTTTCTCTTCCAGATTCAGCACCGCATTAAAGTCGCCTGCAACTATCCACAGCAAAAATGGAAAGCAAGTTCAGATATAACAGATGTGATCCCACAGTTGCAATTGCCCCTCCATGTCTATAGGTGCATACACTGTGGTTATCAAGCACACTTCGCCAGTTTCAAAAGAGGACGCCACCACAAATAGGGCTGAAATGTTGGTAACCCAATGCATGGGCAGAATTTTCCTTGGGTCCCATCCCATAGCTATGCCTCCTAAACTACCCCGAGCACCTACACATTGCCACTGACCTGTTGGCCAAATATTTGGCATATAAGTAAAAAGTGAATCTACCATCAATTTAGTCTCCTGAATACATACAATATCCGGTGTATGTTTCCACACCAAACTTCTTATAGATTTTTGTCTACGGGAGCTATTCAGACCCCTTACATTCCATGATAAGACTATCATTAAGTGGGTTGGGGGAAATGCTCATCCAAGGTTTTAACAACCCCAGCCTCCACAAGCAAATCACCTGTAATTTTAAGTTTGTCTTGATCCTTCTTTCACCCACCTTTGGATAGAGCTGCCGAGGTGGCCTTTTTGAATTGTTTCTGAGCCAGTCCAAGTGCTAGAGTAGGTCCTTTTTCCTTCTTTCCAGCATCTCCTGCCTTAACCACATCAGCCCATCTGTCTTCCTTTTCTTTCCTTCCACAAGAAGCCTCTATCATTCCTTCTTCCTTTCTCAAAACATTTTCTACAGGTGTTTGAATCATGAATTCTTGACCTTCGTGGATGTCATCAAATTGCTTAGATAACTCCATAACCTCTCCCTGTTCATCCATCGGAATACCATCTTTTAGAGCCATGCAGTCAAGGGCATCAAACCTATTAAACCCCAAGTCTACCTGTCTATCTGCATTCCCTCATTTCTGTCCACGTCCTCTCGCTCGCCTTCTAACTGGTATGAAGCCGTCTTGCCCAACCTGCGAATGGTCACCTGCCCCCTGCATCAAGCTCGCATTATTTAACCCTTCACCCTTACCCAACTTATCCAAATGATTTTTCCCATTTTCTGGTCGGACTTGACGCCAAATCTCTTTTCCAGCAGAGGCAGTGTTTAGCGCTGAAGAATCAAGGCCACTTCTTGAATCTTTGACAGCCTGAGGACACTGATGATGTAGATGTCCGTATACATGACAAATTCTACACCTGAAGGGAATGGCTTCATAATCAATCTATTGGATCCATGACAGGGACCCCATGCAAATCTCTATAGAGTCCGGCAGTGGGTTATTCAAATCCATATCTACGCAAATACGGGCGTAAGATATCACTTTCTTGTCTAATGATTGGTGTGCAATCGCTGCTGGTGTTCCCAGCATTGCCATTATTTTCCTGAGTATATCCTCTCTCCAAAATTCAAGTGGCAGCTGAGGAAGACGGACCCAAACTGGGACACACGCTGGGAGCTCATCAACCGAATTGAAGCCCACATGCCAGGGTTTAA
Organism: Torreya grandis; assembly: GCA_037957365.1. NCBI lineage: Eukaryota > Viridiplantae > Streptophyta > Pinopsida > Cupressales > Taxaceae > Torreya > Torreya grandis. The sequence continues at coordinate 167,212 of JARHVA010008934.1, read as the reverse complement.
GAAATAATCCTACACGCTCATAGAAGTATGGGCCTCCTTCAAAAATATGATTTTGATCCATCACAGAAGAAAAACTTACCATAAAGTAGGTATTTTCTGCTAACATGATGTCAAAATCCCCTTCAATGATCCAGGAGCACCGGATCCACGCTTCCAAAGCTACCACAGGGATTCTAATACCCATAAATTTGCAGATAAGGGTATGTGAAGACAAATATTCAACTTCCTCCTGGACTGTCTCTTGGGGTATAATCAGAACTGGTCTGTCCTTGCTTCTAAGTAAGCAACCATTAGTCTTGTTTAATTTGGTCCTTTCATTGGAATAAAACTCTGCCTGAGCCGCCAAACTTGCCCCAGGCGTCGCTCCTTCCCTCCTGGGGCCTGCCATCGGGCCGCCACTTCCACCTTCGCGCCCAGCCAAAACCTCCATTCAAGAAATTGACTTTCTAGTAATGGTTACCTATCATATTTATTATGTTATTTCTTGTCTACATTATCATGGTTAATGTTTGGTTTAATCTTATCTAAAAGTAATCTAAATGCTCTGCATACCTTAACAAAACACTGGTTGAATATTAGTTCTATTTATCATATTATAATTCATCTTTGTCATGTCTCTACTAATTAAGAAATCATAAATTATCCATCGTCATCATTAGCATGCTATATTGAATTAAGAACCTCTACTAATAATGATGCAATGAGCATGGAAACATTCCGTCTAGAGGAAACTATGCTAAGATGGTTACTAGGACAACAAGATATTGAAACATGGTTAGACCATAAAGTATGGCATTTCACAAAAGAAGTATCTAAAAGGACTAATCTTAACATAATTAAAATCATTTAGGAGCATATCTACAAAGAAATATATGATTTTTTTTCATATGATCTACTTGAACTACTGACAAATTGGTTGAAAAGAATATAATACTACTACTTCAATCCAAAAATGAAATAAACTATTACCTGGACTAAAGAAAAGATAGACTAGTTGCTAAAACTAGAAATTGATTGGACATAAGCAATAGATTATTAGGTTTTCACCACCATATATGGATATATCATTGAGTTTTTAGTACAACAATATATATAATTCTAAGCTATGTAAGACCATTTTATCCAAGGAACTAGAGGAATTTTTTCCAGTGACTACCTCTCCTATTGAATTTGTTGGTTGTGGATAAGGCCATGGTGCCTACTCTAGCCAATATAGAGTAGTCTCTCTAAGAATATGGGGATGTGTGTGAATAAAGGTGAAGGATGGATAGCTGATTAAGTAGAGATTGAACTTGAATATAGAATGGAGATGTGAGGAAAGAAGAGTTATAAGAAAACTCTAGATTTAGAATGGGAACTGTGACAATAGAATAGATGGAATAAATAGAATAATACCCAAATAGCTGCGAGGAAGAGTAGTAGTAGAGTAGATGGTGATCAATTGCATAGATTTAATGAGTAAGATGTTGAGAAGGATGATGAAAAAATAATGAAGAAAGAGAACAATGTGAGATACCAGTAGATGGAATGAGAGGATGAAGAATAAGATGAAGATGAGTTGTATAGAGTGGAAGGTGAGAATAACTTAGAAGTAGAATTAGTAGATGATAGATGTAGTGCATAGCTACATAGAATGGTATTTACATAAGAATAAAAATTAAATAGAGAAACATAACTTATTCATAGATTAGTCACAATTTTAAGTATATAAAATAAAGTTACAAAAAAGAACCATTCACCAGAAGAGCACACATCCCCGCAACTCAATCTTTTATATTCTAGTCCAAATTTTCAACCAAGAGAGAAGGAGAAGATTTGGGAAAGACAATTTGCATAGCACATAAACCATCTGGGTACAAAAATTCACATAAGTAAAATTAGGAAGGATTTGTAGTTTTTATATTTAGCTAAAATAAAATAACAAAATGAAGTGCATAAAAATAAAGTGTGCATATTAATTCTTTCAGTCTACAGACTAGTACATAGATATAATCACACAAGATGTAATCACCTCAAATAATATTTATTTATAAGACTCCATCCATACTAGTCACTATGATAAATTATTCATGAAGATTCTTAAATTTGGCCATCTATGATGGGTCTACAAACATTGAATAGTACCTGCTAACTTGCAAAATGAAATGGCAAGTTAAGGGTGTCACTAATGAAAATTTACAAAAGTGAAAATTAATAGGGGCTCTATTTGGGAGAGTATTTGAGTTCATATAAAAAAGAGATCTAAAACAGGTAAGTCTAAAATATATGTAAGATTGGTTCATTATATAATTTAATATTAAGAAATGTACTAGCCAAACAATACAAGACCTAAAAGAGAGAAGGAAAACATTTGGATAGTCAATCTATGACTATGATCATAGATTTTTTGATCTAGTAAATAAATTAGAATTAGCTTTGATAGATAAAGATAAAGCATCATGGTTCATTGAAGGATTTTAAGGTAAAATATAGTTTTCTATTACACAAATGCAATATGAGGCAAAAGTAGATGCTAGAGCTATTACACTGCATGTAGAACAGATTAATGATTTTGGATAAACTTCTATTGCTAATTCAAAAATTGAAAACACAATATAGTCTTTCATTAAGATAATGGAGAAATACCATGAGGTGGATAAACCTAAATTGAGTCTATAGTGCACCAAGTGAAAAAAATAAGGACACCATCAAAATGATTATCCTAAAGTCAAGATATAATTTTGTGAGCTCTGTCGAGTAGTAAGACATGCTACAACATAGTGTCATATTTTATAGTAGTATATCAAGAATCCATATAATTTGTATTGTAACTTTTAAAAATTAACTAACCATGATGAGAATAACTGTAGAGATTTATAGGAGCTTAAAGAGGGAATATCCAAAAATGTATTTGCGATTACATTACAATAAATCTCCTTAGTAAAACAAGCAAACCTAGACCCAGAGGTTGATAAGAGTTGTGTGACCCAAATGGGTCCATAGTATATTTTAAGTTTACTATAATATCAGCCCTAGGGTCTAGCTAGATGGACTCCTTCACCAAGTTAGACACCCCTATCCCCTCAATACCAATATATAGCACCTTTAAATTCACCCATAATGTAGCCATAACAATCAAATTGGACACCTCTAACTATAAAATAGAAATTCAACATGGGAGATAACAATCAATAGTACCAATATTGTAACTTTATGCAACCATAAGGAGGATATCAAGGGGGATATTATTTTAATAGAGGAGGAGGTCAAGGAAGTTACAAAGGAAGATATCAATGTGGTAGAGGTAATAATTATCAATGGCCTCCTCTACAATGTTATCTGTGTGGAGAGTATAATCATGTCTAATGAAATTATTTGATGAACCCACAATGATAGTCATATTACACATACTATAGAGTCTCTTATCAACATGATAGAGAATATTTTCCTACTCTAGAGAAGAAATGAAATGACATAATCATTTGAAATGTAAATATGGTAAGTATAGAGCCTAAATAACATGCATTTCTAAATGTTATACATGAAAACAACATGAAAAAAAAGGACTACCTCCACTTGAAATGCCTCAAGATTAGGGACATTAAAAAATTTAGGCAAGATAAAAACTTGGATATAGCTACAAAAAAAAGTCTCGCGAATGAAGTTGTGTAGTTGTTGAAAAACATTTAACATCAAGAAACTATAGATGTTGATGCTGCATCAATCAATACACAAATGTATGGAAAAATTATGTGCATTATATGATAAGATTAAATTTTAACTATGCTCATATATCTCTAAAAAAAATTTAGTACTCTTCATAATTTGGACAAATCATAGAACATCATGAATCTACTATGTAATCTTTTAGAATGTGCACAACATGGTCAACAAAAGATAAAACACTAGTCTGGTATGTCAAGACAAAAAAACCATGTGATGTTGATGCATGGATTGATATTGAGATTATTGGTTATGATATCAAAAATTCTATTTATGATTTTAGTATCATGGTTAATATGATTCTTAGATCCACATGGGAAGCTATTGGATGACTAGCTCTCAACTACAACCTAGTAAATTTGATCTTAGCTGATTATGGTAAAATTGAGCTTATTGGTACATTGGAGGATGTCAAAATCAGTCATATACTTATCTCTACAAGTTGACTTTGAGGCCATAGACATGAATACTGTAGCAATGCAATACCCTATGTTGATAGGGAAAAAATGGGTGTATGATGGGAAAATGACTATTAATACATTACACAAACAACTTGAGGCACATCAACGGGATAAAGTTATTGTCATTCCTCTCAATAGAGCACACAAGCCATAAATAATTCTAATTAAAATAGACTTCCCCTATGTTTTAAAATAAATTAGTTGGATGAAGGTTAATACTAAGGATAATCCAAAATCTCTATGCATAGTTGAATGCAACTTCTTGTACCAATATGATAAAACATAGGTATAATCACTACTCACTTAGCAAATCAAGACATTGGAATAGTGGAGGCCCAAACCAATAACTATGTAGCTGATGGTAGGTTAGTTTTTCATTAAATAATGTACCTATATGTCTATAAAATCACCTACTTAATCAAAAGTTGATTTCCTATATCAAGTTGATGATCACATGATGGACTACATAGAGCCGGTAAAGGAAGGCACTTTACCATGGGAAGAAGATTCATCTATTATACATGATTTAGATACTCACCTCCTCAATTGTGCTCAAGGTGACCATGAACTCTAGTTAATGTGAATGGTCTTTATGCACAAGATATAATTACCTATTTACTATATAATGGAGGAGATCAATAATTTCATTATGCATTTTCAAGTCCATGTTCTAACCATCAATCAATGATTCAGTGCTTTAAATTATGCTCTAAATGGAGTTTTTGCAACATGGTGGGCAGCTAATCACAATGACAAACTTAAATGGGATAATTATTTTGAGCTCATGATCAGTACATTTCAACTACCACTAATCATACACACTAGTTGGCCATTGTTTTAAGAAGGTGAGTGCCCCAAAATTCATGTACATAAGTGTGCTGAAGTTTGGAATGAGGAACTTGTGGCACCTAAGTAGTGGGCTCACATTTTCCACTATATACTTGCTCTCCTACTAGTAGCATGGTATATACACCAAGAACACCGGAGGGAAACCAAACATTAATCATAAGTGTAGAGTGATTTCATACAAACCTTTGAATTTAAAGATGAAAATAATATAGTTCATAATACAATGTAGAAACTCAAGTACTTTATATGCCATGGGTGTGTAGAAGATTTGATCACCACAAAAAAATTGACTGCATAAAAAATTTAGCTTCTAATCTTAATTTGACACTTCAAATATATAAATCTTTTAAAACTAAAAAAAAAAATTTGATACATCCATGTCACTAAATCTAGGATTAGGTAAAAGATAGTGAATATTTTAATTTCAATGCTTATTTAGATTTTAATGATTTATTTTAACCTAAGAAAACTATAGCATTTTTTAAGGACATTGATGCAACACTAACTGAAGAAGATAAGCTACACAACATCTGAATTCTCAAATACAAAGGGTAAAGAAAGATCAAGGAATCTATGGATGAAGTAAATGCAATATTTATCAGTAACCTCTAAAATAACATGTTAACATCAGAATAAAGGAGGTTCAAACACTAGAAAGCATAGGAGACTATTAGATTAAGACTGAAATTTTGAAATCCCTACAACTTCTAAAGGATTACCAAGATGTCTTTCCTACCAAATTCTCAAGGGTTCAAGGATTTGACCCATCTCTTGGTGAGATACACATTGAATTGAAGGAATGCACATAGCCAATCAAGAAGCGGTCATATAAGCTTAATCTAAATATGAAGCTAAAGGTAAAGGCAAAATTGGATAAAATGCAAGATGTAGAGATAATCTATCTAGTAGAAAAAGATGATTGGGTAAGCCAAATGGTAGTTAAATCCAAGAAAATAAGAGAAATATGAGTATGTGGGGAATAATACAGTATAAATGATGCTTGCATAGATGGTCATTTTCCAATACCATTTAAAGATGAAATTTTAGAGTCTATCACAGGACATGAAGCATATTATTTTAAAAATGGGTTTAGTGGATATCATCATATTTTGATCATAGAGAATGATCAAGCCAAAATAATATTTGCAATAGAGTGGGATTCCTTTACATATAAAGTCATGTCATTTGGCCTGAAGAATACACCTATGGTATTTTCATGCATAGTACTTACAAAATTCAAATATTTCATCCATGATTTTTTGTAAGTTTACATTGATTATTAGGTACTCTTCTCCCTATTAAAAGAGAATTTTCCCAAACTACATTTAATGTTGGAACAATGTCAATCTCTACACATCACATTGAATTTGAATAAATGCTTAATTTTTATACCTTTTGGTGTTTTACTTGGACATGTTGTTTGTAGTGATGGCATCCTAGTGGATCAAGCTAAAATCATAGTAATCTTGAGTATGCCCCCACCTATTAGTTCCACTAAAATGCACTACTTTCTTTGATACACAAGCTACTATTGAAAATTTATCAAAGACTACACAATGATTTCATCTCCATTATAATCCTTACTATACAAGAATACTAAGTTTGTATGGGCATCTAAATGCTAAGTAGATTTCATTGAGATGAAATAAAGATTGGTCACTATGCCCATACTTGTTTTCCCAAACTAGAGTAAGCCATTTCATGTATATGTAGATGCTTTAGGCATCATAGTTGGTGTTGTACTTTCATATCTCAAATAAGGTGCACTTGATCATCTTATCCACTTTTCTAACAAGAAATTGTCTGACATAGAGAAAAAAATATACAACTAAAAAATGAGAAGCATTGGCCATTGTATCTACACTTCAAAAATTCCAACATTATCTTTTGGTGATGCCATTTAAATTTTTCACTAACCATCAAGCCCTGTGGTATCTGGTCAACAAATTGATGTTGAGAGGATGAATATCTTCTTGGTTGATGTTGTTTCAATAATTTTAATTGTACATAAATGTAAAAATAGGTAGAGAAAATGTGGGACCTGACCACCTCATCCATATTCTAAATGGTGAAGATCAAAATATCTACAAAAATATTGACCTGATGTGTACCTCTTTTGTGTCTCTATGATTCTTGAAAACTTTGAATCAATTTCCAACTTCTTCAATCAAGGAATCTTGCTTGTGCACTTTCAAGAATGGGATAAAAATTAGTTTATGACTAGATAACTACCATATACCATTATTAATGGATTGTTATATCACTTGGAAAAGGATGAAGTCCTATGTAGAATTATCCTTAAACATGAATGACCTCAAATCTTGGATGAAACTCATCAAAGAGTCACAAAAAGACACTTTGCATGAGAGGCTATAGGTAGAAATATTATATAGAGTGGACAATGGTGTCTAAATTTGTTCCAAGATGCATATAGAGTTACACAACACTATGACATATACCAATGTATGGGAAAACTTACTCAAAAAGATGATATGCCATAGCAACCCCTATTATCAGAGCAAAATTTCAAATAATGGGGTATCAATTTTATCATACCAATTAACCCACCAAGAAAGAAAAATAAATCCAAATATATCATTAATGTGATAGATTATTTTACTAAGTGGGTTGAATCTGCTTCCATACCTAGCTACAATGTGAAAGACATAGTGAAATTTTTATATGAAAACATCAGTTTAGATGTCTAATAAAGTTGGTTAGTGATAGTGGAACACACTTCCTAAATAATATTATCAAGTCCTTCACTATAGATTTTATGATCTCTCATAATAAAATCACTACCTATCATCCACAGGCTAATGGTCAGGTTGAATCTTCAAATAAGGTACCAAGGAAAATGCTTACAAAAATATTTGATGTCAAGTGGGATAAGTAGACAGATAACATTCCTATGATCTTATGGTAATATCACACAAATTAAAAAATGGCTACATGATTTACACCATTTCATTTGGTGTATGGTCTAGAATTAGTCATGCTAATGGAATATCTAGTACCCAACCTATGCATCACTATGGTCATGCATTTAAGAGATCATGAATATTTTATTAATTGACTCCTAAAACTAAATAGTATGGATGAGTTTAGATAAAGATCAACATCGACACATGAAGTTCGTAAGAAAATATAGAATGTGTGGTATGATAGGAACTTATGCCAAAAGGAATTCCATAAAGATTATCCAATTTATTTGTATGAAAACTAGTTTAGAGCATTCCTAGGAAAGATACAAATAAGATAGAAAGGTCCTTACATTATAAATTTCATCCTTATCATATTTTTTAGATTTAGAACTATCAAGAGCCAAATCTTTTTCATTACATAGAACATTCAGAAGCATTTAAATTTCCTATCAGGAAACCATAGAAACCATGTAGCTAATCTAACCCCTCTCTAAAGCATAAAAAGAAGCCATGGGTGTTGACATGGCACTTTGGTAGACCTAGTGATCAAGAACCATTTCAATACCTGCATGAAGCTAAATAAAAGATCTTCTAGATAGACCCTATTGATGTTGCATAACCACTTACCCTCATAGCTCCTCACAAATTCCAAAACATAAACATTGAGTGCCTATTATGAATGCCAACCTTTAGCGACATGGGTAAAATAGTTCAAGTATTACTTAGATGATATAATTATAGATAAATTTATTTTGGTCTAGATGAGATGGTGGTTATCAACACCCAATCCATGGCCCAACCTTTAGGCATGCCTATATGAGGAGACTCCCTACTAGACTACAAAACCAAAACACCTCCTATCTTGACAGAAGTCTAAGACTTGTATGTGCAAAAAAATTAAGGGATCCCCATCGATGAGATTCCAAATGAGCCTATGCACATTCTCATCTAGTGCATAACTATATGATATTGGTAGATAACTATGTCTACCAAATAAGTACCTAAGGGAGTTGTGGACATCACTTACAAGATGATCCATTGGTAGTAAGAATTAAACTAGACTAAATACTTTATCCAAGAATTGATCACAAACATTGATAAGTGTCACACCATTCCTAGGAAGACCTTTTAGTATCAATTATTGATCTTTTTACTTTGTTTTACATATTGGAAATCACCTGAGGGTGAAGTGTACCTAGACATGGACTATTGACTAATGTAGTAGTTCTACAACATCATATGGATGCATGAATGTGGAGCTCTCATACATGAACAAAAGCTCAAATATTAGTGGGAGGAATTTTGGACCTCATCATTAGACACTCCAAAGTGAGACTAGATGTATTACAATATTTTGGATAACATGCCACTATCACCCTACTACTTAAGGGAGTATTCATCATAATTCATGAGTTTCCATGCTTACCATTTAAACTGCTCCCCTTCGTCATCACAATGGATATAGTGTAGGCTAAAGTGGCCAAAAAAAATAATATACAACAATGTAACTCCTATAAAATCTATACCACTAGGTGTAGACATTCGTATTACATGATCATTGGACCTAGTATCCATTTCACAACATTAGAATGGGAATCACAAAGCAAACCCTAATTTGGTGTCTCTTGCTCTAAAAAAAATAACACAAAACACTATGGCCTAGAAGGATGACCGAAAGGTACCATATATTATCAAATATTATGACCTCATAGAGATGGGAACTGATGCACAAGAAGTCTATGAAGTCATGTTGGCAAACATGGGTGGAGACTATTATCATAAGGAGGAAGTAAAAGAGTTACTTTTTTGGAAGGTGGTGTACATAGTGAAAATCTAGGAGCAAGTTCCACCTGAGCTTTGGGTATAACTCCCAACTTGACCACTTTTGCTAATTGTAGACACAATTTGAGAGAGGTAGAGAAACTTCAACATAGAATGGACTTCGTCTAGACTACAACTACTCTAACATTTACAACTGACATCATTTTTCTCCCCTATTAGAGAGTCCACTAGAATAACTTGTGTGTATTCAAAGAAAATTATGGGAGATGAGTTTCCCCTACCATATAGGAATACACATTTATTAGGCTAGCTATTGTGTAGGAAGCCTAACCTACTCTTTAACCTTTGACACCACCACCATGACATAAACTAGTCACAATTGACAAAACCAAGCAATAGGTTCCAAATTTATAGGTGTGACTAGAGAAATCCTCACCATCACCATAGGTATATGAGGTTGAATAAATTGAATATGAGAATCCCATAGAGGAGGAGAAATAGGCTATCAAAGAGGAAGCCACATGCATAGTTGAACACTAACTCAGAAAGGATGAAAATAAGAGAAATAAATAAGAACCATAATAAAATCAAGTAATACAACAATTCAAAGAATCTAAGGGCTCACAAAATGCCAATGACATAGAGGTAAAGATATAAAATGTCATGGAGATGGCCTAGCAAGTTCAAGAAGCTACTGCCACAAAACACAAGTGTAAGAGGAGAAAGAGAAGAAGGAAAATAAAGAAAAAGAAAAATGATAATAAAATGTAGTAGATCAGGTGCAGTAACAAGTAGAGGAAGATTAAAAGAAGAAGAACATGATGAATCCCTATGATAATAACAAGCATAGGAAAAAGCACAAGTCCAATAATAGGCCCAAGCTACACTATAACAAGAACAAAAGAAGAGAGAAGTAGAAGAATAGAAGAAGAACAAATAATAAAAGAAAAATTAAAAAGAAGATGAGAAAAAAAAGAAAGATAAAGAGGAAGCCAAAGAAAAAAAGAAGAAAGAAGAGGAATAAAATACCAAGCCAGATGAAGAGGACAAGAGAAGAGAGGAAAATGAAAAGGAAAATAAGCAAGAATACGAGGAGAAAAAGAAGAGGTAAGAAGAAGATAGGAAAAGGAAACAAGAAGAAGAGGTCAAATACAAGATGACTAAGGATGTTTCATAACAATTTAAGCTAAAATTAGAGGCCATAATGCAACAATAATAATCAAGTATGACATAATAAAAATCATAGTCACTATAGATTCCATTAGGAGGTGTATGGATCTAGGATGTTCCCTCAATCATTATTTAATACACCACCTTTTACCTTTTGCTAGTGCCCATGCCATGTCAAGTTTGTATAACAACCATAAGAACACTAGCCACTCTTGTAGTTAGGTAGGAGGCCTCTATAGATGTCTCTCACCTACCTTTGATGAAACAAATGGAAGGTTTCATAGCATTCCAAGAATTTATCAAACAAAAAGCTTCCTCTTTAGATTAAGAGTGGGACCAATCAAATGAAGAGAATGTGGAACTCAGGAATTGTATACAAGAAGCATCAATGATAATTAAAGATACTTACCTAGCCTTGGCCTATCAATTCATAAGGGAATAAGTCATGTCATACCACAACTAGCTCAAGACCTTGGTCATGGAGCATACAAAATATTGATGTGCAACCCAATAACTTCATACACTCAGTAATTTGGGCTACAATTTGAAGACTGACACCATGAATTTGATTAATCTACTAGACACATATCAAAGTATTCTTGACATAACATCCATATAATATCATCAGATCATATGGAGTATTTTGGACTAGAAGCAATAACTTAACAATGCACTTTCTATATATAGTACAAAATTTCCCATAGCTACCACAATGAGCACAATAATGCATATCTAGACTATTTCAGTCAATGAAACTAAACTTGTTCTCTATAAATATTTTAATACTAGGGATAATGTGCATTATTGACTCCTCAGTTAATAATAGGACCTATGATATAGTATATTTATAGGGATTTAGGTAGAAAGACATGAATAAATGTTAGAGTAAACAATCATAGAGTTTCAACTGATGTTTAATAATATAAGGGAAAATATAAGTGCCACTCAAAATGTGGACCTAAAGGAATTTGTTTGGTATTACACACTAATGCATGTCTTGATTTTTATGGTTTAGGAAGTGATGCTTGACTAGGATGCATTTAAAACTAACTTGACTCCATTCTAAAATGAGGTGACTTCAATCCTCAAATTTTCTTAATATAAACCACCATCATATCTCTAGTAATAACTCATACAGTGAAAAATTGCTAAGTTTGAGGCCAAGGATCCTACTGGCTAGACTTCTTCCTCATAAACACCACCTACTTCTAGTTGAGTACTATAGAATGCATAAAATTTTGAAAATTTTTATAAAGTTTTGAACAACTTTTTGTATTGGAGATAACTAGTGAGACAATTGGGAATAGGATGATTAAAATCCTATAAAGGGTGGCTACCTAGTTATGATAACCTATTGAAAACTTAAAAGGGTGGTAGTTTGGTATGTTTCTTAGTTAAAACCCCAAAAGGGAGGCTAATTAGTGTATAAGAGGTGAAAACTAAAAATGATGCCTTGAATGATTATTATGACTCTTGATAGTCTACCCAATTTTTTAGCTTATGTCCTCTGTGTATAGTTAGATGAACATGTGATGTTGTCTTTGGATGAGACAACACTTTAAGTCTAAAAAAAGTGTTTGAAAAAAAAACTAGATAAGTAAATATGTGCATGATATTCTTTGAATATTCATGTGTTATTTATGAAATTGTTAACTATATGTATTTTGTTTTATCCTCTTAAGCTTGTGAAAGGATAGAATATGAATAGTCTCCTCTTTTTGGCACCAATGTATGATAAAAATATGAATATTCAGAATCTATAGCGACTATAAATATGTATGATTGTATGAAGAAGTTGATGACCCTTTTGTTGAGATCAATATAGAGTTTATAGTTATGGTTACCTATCATATTTCTTATGTTATTTTTTGTCTACATTATCATGCTTAATTTTTGGTTTAATCTTATCTAGATTATCTACATACCTTAAAAAAATAATGGTTTAATATTAGTTATATCTATCATACTATAATTCATCTTTTTCATGTCTTCTTCTAATTAAAAATTATCTATATCAACCTGCACATTATATTAGAACTTAGCTATCCTCATCCTTATCATGTTCTGTAGAATTAGGAACCTCTACTAAGAAGCTTAGGGTTTCTACTTTGAGAATATAGTATTTTGGATAAGTTTAAGATGCTTTGTCCTTTCTTAGTTATCATTACAAACTACAACAACCCCTTGTGAAGCCCCATTGGCTAATGGAGAGATTGATTCTCGATGGGTTCACATTCAGGTAGTATATTCTAACTTTGTTCTCCTCTCTTTAGTAGATATAAGTAGCATAAGTATTGGCTTGAATAATATTACTCTTCATATTCCATGTATTAGGTTATTAATCATACTTAGCTTAATTTATATTATCCTATACATGTTTTGATTGCTTTACTAACCCCTCATAATATGCCACAAGCTTTGGTGTACACTAGATTAGATTTACTTACTCATTTATTAGATATAGAGTGAACATTAGACCTAAGAATATTTTACGCTTATTACATGATTGTGTTATATGGTAGGCTTTGGAACCCTTCTTATCATAGTGTACTGTGACAAGTGATCCCTTAACCAGGTCTAGGGGATCCCCATATTGGGCATGTTCCTATTTAACAAATGTATTCCCCATAAAAAATGTAAGTATGCTCTATCTTCTCTAAGATAGGATTAATTTATAGACATGATGCATTTCTAATTGCATATAATATCCATTTAAATTCCTTCTATAGAGATAACGGGTCCTAATTATTTTAATCTTCTTTGAAAGAAAACACACTTGAAAAAATTTCCATAAATTTTATGCTTCCATAATCACTAAAAGACTAAACATAAGTGCTTAACGCGAACTTCTTCAATTTTATAATAGATGATAATATCATATAAAAATAATTACATAAACTGATCAAGGTAATCTTTGAACACATTATTCATGAGTTTCATGAATGTTGTAGGTGCATTTTTTAGTTGAAAATAAGTATTGTGAACTCATAATACTTATAACATGTCTTGAAATATGTTTTAAAAATATCTTCATCTAAAATTTTTGACTAATGGTACTTAAAATAAAGATAAATACTTAAGAATATTGTTACACTAGGTATTTGATCAAAAATATCATCAATGTGAGGTAATGGATACCTATTCATGATTGTTACATTCTTAAGCATTAAGTAGTCAATGCAGAAATGAAGGGTTCCAACCTTTTTAAAAACACTATAGGTTTACCCCATGGTGAAACACTTGGTTATATAAACCCTTTAGACAACATCTACTAAAATTATGCCTTTAACTCAAATAACTCAGCTATTTTCATTCTACAATGATCCTTAAATTTTGGTTCTGACTTTGAAATGATATTAATAATGAAATAAAATAAACTTTTGGGAGGTAAATCTAGTAATTCCTCTAGGAAAACATCCTAAAAATCTTAAATAAAAAGATAGTCTTCCAAAGAAGGATTTTTATCCTCACCAATTTCATTCATTTTGACTAAGAATCCTTGACATTCCTTTCATCAAGTTTTATCCATCTTTATGGATGAAATCTACCTATGTTTTAACTTTGTCTATTCTCCTTGAATTTGGGTTTGATTTCCCAAACCATCTAAACACTCAACATTATAAATAAAATAGTCAACTTTGGTTTTGTGTCTATAGAGTAAATTCACTCTTAGGATCACATCATATGAACCTAGTGGTGTTACATATAGATCAACAACCATGGTGAATTCTTGAAATTTTATTTCAAAATCAATAAGGCCTTTATCAACCTTGACCTTGGATTCATTTATATACTAAACTAACTAATATTTTATCATAAAACTAATTTTTATAGATAATTTACTTAAAATTATAGGATAGATAAAAGATTTAGTGGCTCATGTATCTATCAAAATATAAATAGGATGCCCAAACAAAGTACCTAATACTTTGATGGGATAGGCTTGAAATTCTATGTGTCAGTTATCTAATATTGTGTCAATACATTGATGAAATTTTCCCTACTTTAATGTAGAGCTACTGAATCACTACTAAATCTTGTATTCTAGGTATTAAACTAGTTCTTTGAATTCCCATTATGTTTCTAGTTCTTTTTCTTAAAATGGTGTTTTGGAATTTCTAAAGTTTTTTTTTTTTTTTTTACCTTTACAAGTTATTTTAGGTTTTTATACTATTTAATTTCCTTCTCAAAGACTTGGTCCATGGTGGATGGTCCATGCACATCCAATTCACAACTAATTTAGATTTTTATTCCCATAATGAACTTCATAATCTAAAAATGTTCATCTTTCTGATACTATAAAACATACTTCAAGAGATTTGTGTATTGCTCCCAGTAAATGAAAAATACCCTTGCTTTATATTATTGAAATATATTAATATAAATTCAAAATAAAAAATAAGGTATCCATCATGATCTAAAAAGAGTCACAATTTAATCCTAAGTGGTGTTAGTAGAATCAAGGTTCATCTCAAACTTCTTATTATTCCACCAAGTTGTTTCTTCACCAACCAATTGGTAATCTCCCTACATGAGCTTAGTCACCTCAAAATAATTTTTAATATTGAAATAATTTTCCATTTATATGAACCATGCTTCATATCCATCACCCAATATCATATCATAAAACTTGAATGGGTTCACTTTCTTCATATCACATACAAGCTCTATAACTTTTTGAGCTCTAGCCACTTATTGATATTCATCAATCTATTGATCCTAAGGCACTTCCTATTCAAGTTTTTCATTTTTAACCTCTTGTTCATATTCCCCCTTAGGTTTATGAACTTCTCTATTTTAAAATGCTATCATGTCTATAGTCTCATTCATAAAAACAAGTATTTGATTGATTTTTACAACTTCTTCTACTTCTAGCTGATTAGGATCAGTTAGAGGGTCACATTAGAAGGTCCCTCACCATTTGATTTGCCTTATTACATTCTCCTCACTAAATTAAGAGAATAAATTTATGTGAGTGGAATAATTAGGTCTAGGAATTAAACCTTTACTTTGATACCACAATGTTAGAATCCTATTGGGTTACACATCAATTACTCATTTAAAAAAAATACTAATGGTGTACTTATACAATCATTAAAATAATCTATAAAATTATTTTTTGACTACTAACTGCATCTAAAATAATAAATGAAGAAATATATCAACCCACTTGTTAATTAAATGATCCATTTAGTTTCCAAAAATTATATAATAAATTTCAAGATGAATATTTAAAAAAATGAATAGTAGAAATAATCAAGTACAACAATATTGATATAATCCATATTTTATCTATAAATAAGCATATAACCATTAATGTCATAATATTCATAATTAATTACTAATATCATAGCCAATACTATGATGAATATCCATCAAATAATAATGTGCTACATGTTATAATTCTATATAAAGTAAAATATAAAATATAGTATGTATAACCATACAAATGAGCCTCATAAATAACTCAATTATCCATGAATGTAGCAATGAGTATGACCCAAATGGTTGAAATAACTAAAAATATGGAGAGAATCATCCAAGTGATTTACCTCCAAACACATACCTATAATATCTTACACACCTCCCCACTAAGATTTTCCCTAACCTTCATGGAGGGGAAGATAATAACAATATGCATATCAAGAAATCAATCAAAACCCATGTGTGTAAATCACTAATACATGCAAAATTCATATAGAGCATAGAAACCAATCATCTATCTATTATGACATTAGGACACACATTTAAAATAGAAAGTATAGTGGAATGACAATGTCTCAGCTATAACATTACATTGGCCAAATTTTTCATTATCGAAATCAAATGTAAGGATCCGAGTCATTTCCACTCACAAAAAACTCTTTTCCATTGAATCATAATTATCAAAATATATTAGGGGATATGTATATACTTAACACTTTTTATCTATGAAATAACTCTAATAATCTTTAGAAGATAGATTTAATCATAATAAATAGTATACACTCAAATCAACATTGATGTAATTTACAAGAAATTATAATTCAACAATCTCATTGTTTATACTCACTCAACCACTAATGTGATATATATATATATATATCACATTAGTGGTTGAGTGAGTATAAACAATGAGATTGTTGAATTAAATTACATCAATGTTGATTTGAGTGTGTGTGTGTGTGTGTATATATATATATATAGGTTCATCAAAATGAACTATAGTTTATAACCAAAAATACATAAGAGACTACAATAAGAATCCAAGACTAAACACTATAGTCATTTCAAAACATAACTCTATACTTCCTTTTAACACATTTTCACACACACACACATGTGTGTGTGTGTGCATGTGTGTGTGTGTGTGTGTGTGTGTGTGTGTGTGTGTGTGTGTGTGTGTGTGTGTGTGTGTGTGTGTGTGTGTGTGTGTGTGTGTGTGTGTGTGTGTGTGTGTGTGTGTGTGTGTGTGTGTGTGTGTGTGTGTGTGTGTGTGTGTGTGTGTGTGTGTGTTTGTGTTTGTGTGTGTATTTAATCTATTATATTCTTCCTTACTGTGATCAATTTTGATTCAATGTCCTCAAATATTAGTCATTCTAAATTCTATTTGAAATTATTTGAGACTCGTTGAATCATTTGATCAAAAGTGGCTTGAGATATCAGTTTCACTCTAGGTGGTTTAATGCCTTATTGGGAGTGTACAATACCAATAAATTTAATTTATTCTCATCTTCTCTATAAAATTTAGAAAATTTTGTTATCAAATTCACATGTAGAGCTAATTAGACTCTCAAAGAATGAATTGTATCTAAAATATCATATAACCTAAGTTACACATTTTGTACATCCTATTATATACCATGGGGAAATTATATCACTTATTATTTCTCTCTAAGATTTTCCAACTCTTCTTCTAGCTCTTATCTAGCTAGCTCCATTCCCTCATGGATATTCATGACTACCTTAGTATGGGTCTCCATATAGGAATTGAGGTAATCAATGTACAGGGACTAACCCTTCTTCCTATTTTGCCTCTTTGAAATGGAAAAAACTTCTTACCTTTTCTCCAAAATCAAACCACTACTAGAACTATCCTCAATATTTCTCTGTTTAACCCTTTGGACTGAAGCTTTAACTTTGTCCAAAAGTGAGCTTATCATGGGAATAACAATAATCTTTAGATTATGACTCTTAGAGGCTAAAGCTCTTAACTCCTTGTCCCAATCTAGAAGAGTGAGCTTCAAAGGTTCTAATGGTTGAGATTTTACCTGTGCATGCTCTTTAGTCTCATGCTTAGGTTTAGAGTAAGGTTTAGGCATTGAGGGACAAATTATTTTGGACCAGACCATGTTCTCAAATTGTGGTATTGGGCGCACAACATAGACTAGTTACTTTCTTGGAATCCTCTTGGTTTCCACTACTATTGTGGTTGAGATTAGTGTTGAAAAAGGTAGAGGTGAACCTAATTGGGTAGAGGAAGTAATAATTTAGGTGATGGCTTAGTTGATGGCTAGGATGGAAAGATATATGGTTAAAGGGATTAAAATCAAAGGAATGAAAACTACTATAGTGGATTTTGAAGAAGGTGAAGTGGTAATAGGAAGATTAAAGGTTGGCATGCATGAAAAGGAGACCAACAGAAAGTAGTTGTAAGGGAATAAAACTGGAAATAATTAGAACAAGTAAATTAATTAAATGAAAAAGGCCTAAGGGGGAATTAAATAGAACACCCTTACTAGATGATTCACCTATAAGAGGATTGATGTAGTTCTTTGTCATCTACCTCTTATGTTGGATCACCTTCTAGTTAACATTTTGCCTCCTTGAGAGCTTCCAAGATGGGTTTTTAGGTTTATCCCCCTTTGATTTCTTTTTATAACATCATGTCATTCTCATGGATTGTGAAGTAGTCACATACTGGGGAAGAGGAGGGGTAATAATGCTTAATGTTAGAGTTATTAAATCCACCATAACATGTATCATTTATTCTTCATAATAAGAATACAAACAAATAATCCCCATATGTTCCCTTATTGTGTTATCATTTTCTTGTGTCATCTCCTCTCCTAACTCTTGCTTAATTTTCCTTAGTTCCAAAATTAATTCTTAAACTAGAGGAGTATGTTCCTCTTCTTGATGTTTAAGAGTGGGTATCTATTATGTATCTTAGTGTTATTTATGCTCTCCAACATATGATGCTTCACCTACCAACTACTCTTTCTGTTATTATTGGTATTAAGCCATGGGTGAACATTGGGGATCTTGTCCTCGGTCTACTAGTTGTTGATATGGAACGCCTCTCCAAAAGTTAGAATATCTCCATCCACATAGCAGTGGGATCCTAAATTTCTCTTGGTTGAGTGTGAGAGAGGGGTCATCTTATATTACCCTAATAAGTCCTCACTCAATCCCATTTTCACTAATATTTATTTCACTTCCTTGTCATCATTAGATTTTAGATATTAGAATTCATGATCAAATGGATTATATTTATATGACAGGCTAAGGTTATGGATCTTTTGTTGGACTTTTCCATGGGGTTCCCAATCCATATGGGGTAGAGTGCCTAATACAAATTCACTCATCATATTCGTAGCTTCCCTAAACTACATCTTGATGGTGTACTTCATCCTCCCAATAGTGATATGGGAGATGTGGAAGGTACCCTTCTTATTATTTTTTATCTCCTCATCTATACCATTCCATATCTATAAGTTAATCTCTTGTTTAGCCACCTTATCAAAGATAAACTTGGGAAGCTGAAGAGGATCAATTTTATGACTAGTAACCATGATAATGGTGTAATTATGGTAGAGCCAATAGTCTCTCACATTGGCAAGTGTTTTAGAAATTTTGGGTGAAATCCTAACTAGAGGCTGACCATGAATGGCCATCCAGACCTGAGCATCGAGATATTATACAATCTTGACAATGTTCTTGACAAATAAGTATATGTGAACAAAGTACTAATAGTCACATATTATATTCTTGATAACATCTAGGTTGGGACTCCATACAACCCCATTATGCCATTATACTATTCCCATGATTACATCTAATAATTAAGACATCATATAAATTTTGCCCCCATGTGGCCTCATATTTTTAAGAAAAATTTGTTCCTATAGGTGGAAACTAATGAGTTACCCTAATGCATATGTGTGCTTTAAAGTACTAGGTAGGTATAGTAAGGGAACTCACTCTAAATGTAGGAAATGAATTCTCACATGGCCAAAGTATAACTTGAATAGTGCCATGACTATTTGAATACCCATCCTAACTAAGGTGATATAGATAGTATTCTTATTTTTTTATTTCAAATTAAATGTCTCCCTTGGGAGAAGACACCTTCCTAGTGCTCACTCCACATTGTTGCCTTTCTTCTAGGTGACTACAATATGCAATTTAAATGTAACATCTAGGATAGGGAGAGTCAAATACCTCATAAATGCTTCTTTGGATATATATGTGATGACTATATTATTTTCATCATAGTTTAGGTAACCACCATCTAAAATTTTAACCTTGAATAATAGGCCTCGTAACAAGTCTATACATGGAATCACCTCTGACTTATTAAATGCATAGTGAAGTGCTTAACACTTGAATGAGAGTAGGTATTTTATAAGTTTTTTATCCTTAGATAAGATGTCTTCTTCAAATGATAATAAACACATGTTCTCTATGGCTTCCATAAGGCCAAGTAATTGGGATAGAGGCCATGAAACACATTTGCATCAAAATTCATGTCTAAATACTCAATAGAGTCCTTGATGGAAAAATTGGAGGGTATTGAGGTTCCCTTATATGACCTAGATGAATATGTCATGGTTATTTCATGTATGTTGGTTTGATTCAAGCATTAGAAAATGGTAGGAACTAAATTTAATGATGCAAGTTAGAAGTCATCCTAAACACAACTAGGGATTTTGAAATTGTAAAGGGATAAATTTGCTCAAGCTCTTGAAAATTAAAAAATATGAACTTAGTTTGGGGCTTGATATTATATATGTTTACATTGATTTCAATTCATGCACCATCAGTCACCAACATCTACGAGCTCATCACCTTCATTCAATTTAAAATTGACCACCTAGTCCTAGTGTACATGCCACATATGATGCTTGCTCATTTAAGGTACCATAATGTTATCTTTACCCTTTTTACATTTATCAATAGATGGTTTAGTTAGGGAATTCAAAATTTACCTTTGGGCCTAAAATACCTTGAGAAAAAAAATGCTCTTTAGAGAAATTCATTATGAAATAATTTTTTTGAAAGCTACCAAAGGGATAGTTTGTAAAGACTAAGTACTCTTTGGAAATATTGTAGTTTAGGTATATGTTATCTCATAGAATGTTCTTGAAGAGAAAATTTTCAAATGAAAGGTCTCAATGAGAAATTTCTCAAATGAATATGTCTTTTTGAAACCAAAGTTCCCAAAAAAAAGGGTTAAACTTATTTTTAATGACCAAAGTTTTCAAAAAGAAACTTTCCTAAGTAAAGCTTTTGCATGAAAAGTTATCAAAGAGAAAGTTACCAACCAGAAAGTTTTCAAAGTGAATGTTGGTGATCAAAAAGTTTTATGAAGTGAAAGTTACACAAAGATTCTAAAGAAAAGTCCCCGATGTGGAAGTTTCCAAAGAGAATGTTTCTGAAGTAAAGTTTCCAAAAACCAAAAGTTTCCAAATGAAAAACTTTCAAAGATAAATTATCCAAATAAGCTAATCTAAATACTTTCCATTCAAATAATTTTTTCTTGACTTTTCATTTGTAGATTAGTTTAAACAATTCCTTTCAAATAGGAAATAGGTGGATCCAATGTAATTTAATTCTCAAAACACCAAGTTTCTATAGATATTATCACTAGTACAAATATAGACATATCTAGATAAAATATGTCCTCTAAAAACAAGGGGGTCCCTAATTTTGAAAGAAAAAAACAAGGTGGGGTGTGTTGAATAAAAAATTTACCTCTATATGGTGATTAGTCCACCTATAGTCATTTTTAGAGAGGTGGAATACAATGACCCACATGACCAAGAGGAGCATGATGCAGTGTCAGTAGGTAATAGAAAGGGTGATAGTTGGAGACATGATTTGGAGGCCATACATGGGCTATAAGTGATGGCCTAAAGATGATGTTCAAATAAGATAGGTTTAAGTGAGTTGTTGGTTACATGACCATTAGTTCAATGTATATGAGATTTTATAGTATGAGTAAGTGATATGATAGTTTGGTGTTACTTAGAATATGTCCCCACTACTAGTGGTGTGGTTGAGGAGTTATAAAGCTTCAGTGAGGTAAGGTAGTAGTATTAGACTATTTACATAGTGTTATATCTGATTATATTGAAAAATTAGGATCTGGTGATTGATGTATTAGATGTGGATGATGTAGGATTTAATGATGCCTATATAGCCTGGTGGAGAGATCATAGATGGGCACATTTATTTTCAAGAGGTGGGGTTTTTTTATAGGATGAATTGTATGTGAATCCCCTTCAGTTGTCGATGGAAAGTTGTTATTGTATGTTTTTATATTCTATTTATTTGGTTACATATTTACTTGGTTAAGAATGTGATGCATTTTTTTGGTATGTGCAGGTTTAGGTGATGATGAGTACTGAGAGACTACCATCAATTTTGCACTCCATGCACTAATATGACATATTCTTAATGATGTCATGGATGATGGATTAGAGGAGAGGGACAAATTTTTTGATGAAATTCATGCCCATTTGTTCAATATTGATTCTATATCTTACTGGGATGTATAGGTGAGAAAATACAAATAGGGACAAGGCATATAGATATGGACCATGCCTGCACCTGATTCTCTAGGTGGGGAAATTAGCTATATAGTGGATTATTACATATGTTTACAATGAGAAAACGTAGAGGGTATGGTTGAGTTGGGTATGTTTCATGAGTGAGAGAAAGAGAGTAAACACAATCATCAATCAAGGTTTTATAGGGATAGTGGGGCCTCTAGTTCTTATATGGATATGCATGAGTGAAAGTGAGGAGGATGGTCTTAATAACCATGCCTATATTATTGAGTGATGTATAATATTTTTATTAAAAACATGTTTTGAGTTATATATATGGATATTTATTGTTATATGGGCACCGTGTATATTGGTATCTCAATATCATTATATTTTGCATCTTTACATGTGTTTAATTATGTTAAATGGTGGTATTGGTTTATGGTATTTGTCTAAAAAATGGTAATTAATTAATTTATCTATTTATAAATGTTTAAGTATACTTGTGTAGTGGACTACGAATGTTATTTTTTGATATAGATTTTACAAGTGTTTCATAGGATATATGCATAAAGATCATGTAACTATGGTATGCACTATCTAAAATTAGATGACATTGTGAACAAATGACCATACTACTCATGTTGTTTCAATGTAGAATTAGGATCTAGAACTAACACTATGTGTGATACACTACTGGTGACTTCATCTATAGACTCTATAAGAAAGAGCTTGATTGGTTGTTGTTATGAAACTATGATCTGAGCTTTGTTATCTCTAGTAAATATCTTGATTATATTTTGGATGATGTTTTTATGTTTATGATATTTTTAAAATATATTGTTTAGTGGTTGAAATAAGACTGCACTCTAATCTATGTGATTATTTCCAAATATCTTGATTGCTAGTCAAACTGAGACTATACTCTAATATCTATGATTGTTTCCAAATAACTTAATTAGTGTGTGAATTAAGGCTACTCTTTTATCACTATGATCATTTCCAAATATCTTAATTAGTGTGTGAACTAAGGTTATTCTTTGATCTCTATGATTATTTCAAAATATTGTAATTAGTATGTGAACTGAGGCTATGATTTGATATTTATGAACTAGCTACAATATCTATTGAATCATCATGTATGAGATTGATCATAAACATGTGTCATATAAACCCCATGGCTCATATGATGAGTAACCAATGGTTCTTGTTGATTCTTGGATTTTCACCCTTGAAGAGATGCTCAATTCTCCTCATCCAAGTGATAAAATGGAATCATCTCTGTTGTTGTGGGTGATAATTTCATTGAGATTAACCTCAATATTAGGAGATAGCTCCCCTTGATTCACCTTTGAAACTCTCTCTAATCTATCAAGTGTGTAAGAAAAGAGTAAGGAAAACAACTAAGAAAACAAAATGGTGATGTACCAATTAATAATGTCATCCCAATTTGACTAAAAATAAACTACTTAAAGACCAACAAAGATTCTTTCACAAAAAACCCACAAATCTTTGTGCATTGTCACATCCGTGTTTCACATATTATATTCAAGAAGGAACTTGACATCTAAGAGAGTAAATAAATAATTAAAGGAAGGAATATATTCCTAAACCACTTCTAAAATGTCTATACACTTAAGAAGGAATACTAAAAATGACCTATAACAATACTCTTTTTGTACATTTGGTAGGTAATTAAGGATAATAGGTTAAGAAATATAAACTCTCACTAAACCAGAACAACATGATTTGAACTGATACACAATAGTATATGTGAGTGGCAAAAACTTGTACTATTTCTTCAAGAGTTTTGCAAGTACAAATTTGGCTAGAGTTTCACCATAACTAGTGGACACTACAAAAATGAGCCAAGATGACTCATATATATAGCCTTGAGAGGTAGATCAATTAAAGGAATTCCATGGGTCACTGAGACATGTGTCATCTTGAAAGGATCAGTTACATTTACATGGGAGAGAAGTGGGTGAGCTATGCCATGTCATCAAATGGATCAGCTATAATGAGTTACAAATAAACTAAAGCCTTATTTATAATTAAATAAACTATAGTTGAATAAGTTAAAATTGAAACAAAATACCTCAATTATAATTTCCACTTGTTACCTCTCATCTTTGCCTTCAAGTTCCCATTAATCTTTTCTTTTAAAATCCAATGGCTAGTTTTCATAGTCTAAAATTGATGTTCCATGGGCCATCACCTTTTAGGTATTTCTTTAGAATTTTATTTCCTTAGACTTCTTGTCTCATTACTTTTCCTGAAAGAATTTATTCAGGTCTTTTATTTCCTTTGTTTTTTTCTTTCATCTTTTCTCTTGGTCCTTTATGCCTTAAACAATTTTTGTGGAAAAAAAATCTAAAGGAAATCATGTTTTCTTTGTATCAAACTTGGGTACCTTTTCAAGTTTTTTGAAAGAATTCCTTAGATAATTTATCTGAAAGAATTCCTTTGAATTTTCTATTTATCCCTTTGGGAAAGTGAAAAAGACCCCTTTTGAATGGAAACATACCCTTTGAATTCTTCCAAGTGACCCTTTGAAAGAGTTGAAAGTGTCCTTCAACTTTTGAAAATGATCTTCTAAAAGGAAAAAATACCCTTCAAATTCTTTGAAATGGTCCACCTTCCTAAAAAATTCCTTCAAAAGATTTGTCACCTACCCTTTGAAAAAGTTGAAGTGCCTTTCATAAAAGTTGTAAGTGACCATTCAAAAGATTGACGATGCCCTTTTTTTTTTAGTTACCCTTCAAAAAAACTATTATGGACCTTCAAAAAAGTTGTTTTGGATAAAATGTCTGAAGCAATTCTTTCATTTGGATTTTTTGAAAAGATCCCTTTGGAAAGGTAAGTGTCCTTCAGAAGAGATGCAAGTGTCCACTTTCCAATTTAAAAGCCCTTTGAGAAAGTTACAAATGTACCCTTCAAAAATATTGAAAATTATCCCTTGGAAAAATGAAAGTACCGTTCAAAAAAGTAAAGTGGACCATTTCTTGTGAGAAAGATACCCTTTGGTAAAGTTGAACATACCCTTTGGAAAAGTTACATCAAGCAATTTTTCTAAAATAATTCCATTGAATGAAAAGTCTAAAATAAATACACTTAGGGAAAAAAAACCTTAGACAAAATGTCTAAAAGAATTCAAAAGATGCTTAAAGCAAAAACCCAAAAGAATTCATTGCAAAGGACTTAGCCAAAAGACTAAAGAACAAATCTTTCAAAAGGAAAACACTTGGGTTTCTTATGTAAAAGACTTTAGTCTTTGTATAATAACACTTCTTCTAAATGAAACCACATACTAGACTTTGACAAAGGTATAGACTTAGATGTTTATTTTTTTAAAAATGGGTGCCCAATTTTGGCCTAAAAGGTCAATACTTGGTCAAAAAATTGGTGACTTGTAGGAGTAATATGCCTGCTATACTAACTAGACCAATAGCCTTATCTAACTTAGGGCCAATGGAATCAATGGATTCTTGAAGATGACTAAAAATTATTATGACAAAACAAAACACAAGGAAACACACCACACAACAATAGTAAGACCTAACAAAAACAAAACAAGACAAAGACAAACTCACACATGTGCATCAACACTTAGGGAACATGAGGAAAATAGGAATCTATGTACAAAAGAAAAAGAGAAATTTAGTAACAATTCTTTAGATATATCCCATTAATTAGGATATGTAGCTCCTCTCCATCTAACTTTGAGAGTTGGAAAGCATTGTGTTGTTTGAATTATGTGATCACATATGGGCCACTCCACAAAACATTAAACTTTATGTGTTTTCTAGATTTGGCCTATCTTCATCCCATTTTAAGATAATGTCTCCTTCTTTGAAAAGTCCTTGGAATGGAATTCTTATCAAAATATTTCTTTATTTTGTCTTGGTGAGTTATCATGGTTTACATAGCTTTGATCTCTTGTCTCCTAAACCTCCATCAACACACATAATTTGAATCCCATACTCTCATTTTCCATCAATTATAGCTGATAGGTGAGGTATAAAGATGGAAACTCAAGTGAGATAGGAATCCTATCCTCCCTTACATACACAAGTGTGTATGGTGAGTTCTTAATTTCTCTCTTTGGGGTGCTCCTATCAACCCAAACGGCTATCTTCAGCTTGGTATGCTAGGTCCTTTGATTCTCCTCCATATTCTTCTTTATGATCCTAATTAAGTTATTGTTTGTGGATTAAACTAGTCCATTTACCTAGGGATAGTACTTGGAGGAGGTGTTGAGATAAATTCCATGCTTCAAACCCCATGCACTTGTCCTTGTTCTTAAGAATGTTAATTCATTATCTGAAATGATTATTGAAGGAGATCCAAAACTAGTTATTATAGCTTCATATAAGTCCAAGATGGAATTTTAATTTGCCTCTTTAAGAGCTATAGCCTCCACCCATCTTGTTAAATAATTAGTGGCTATCAACACCCACTTGTGACTAGCACTAGGAGGATTGATCATAACTATGAAATCCAAACACCATTGCATGAAGGGTTGCTCAACTTGGATTGGATGAAGAGGTAAGGTATCTATATTTTATTTTCCATCAAAAAGAGAAAAATTTTGGAATTTACTTACCTAGGCATGAGTGTATTTAAACAAGCTAGGCTAAAAGCAACCAGCTCTCATAATCCTAGTAGTTGTGGTTCTTAGAGAAAAGTGACCACTAGCTAATCCATCATGAAACTCATGAAACACTTTGTCAATATGATCCAAATAAATACATCTCAACAACACATATAATAATTACTTTATAAATATCACTCCATTAACAAGTACATAAGGAATGGTTTACAACCTAAAGTACCTTCTCTTAGCCCTATCAAGACCTTATGGAAACTCATCAATTTGAAGGAAATCAATCATGTCTTGTGTCTAAATCCTCATGGATAAAGGTAAAATTGGTGGATGGTTTTCATAGAGTGATAAAACAACCTCACTTTACTCTTTCAAATCTGAATCAATATGCCCACATAGTCATTTTCCTTTCATTAGCTTGGTTGTTTTGTTCTTCATATCCTACTCTATCACTTTGGTGATCCAACCTACCCTTGTCTTATTCAAATATATGCTTAATAAAAAGTCTTTCACACTAGGATGAGACATAAAAATGTGAATATTTTTATTAGACAACATATGCCTAAATTTATTTAAACTCCTTATGACTGAAAGCACTTATTTATCAACATATGTGTACCTTATCTCATATCCTTCCAAACCTTGACTAAAGAAGGAAATAGGATTTTCAAAATTTCCATCATTAGATTGAGTAAGCATTTAAAATATTACCTCTTCATTCCCAAGAGTGTACAAATTAAATTCCTTAAATAATTTTGGACTTGTAAGAGTAGCAACTTGGCAATGCTTGCTTGATCTCCTCAAAACTTTCTTTCATCCTTCCTACCCAGGTGAATATCTCATCCTTCCTTATCATGGAGGTAAAGGGCTTGACTAGGTTATCAAAATAAATAATGAACCTCCTAATTAAATTTATCTTACCAAAGAATCTTTGCAAACCCTTTTTATGCTTAGGAAAAGATAATGCCAAGATGACACGTACCCTTTTAGGATAGATAGATAGACCTTTATGATAAATATGTGGCCTAAGAGTTTTACTTCATGCATAGTAAACACACACCTATTTGGGTTTAGAGAGATCCCAAAATATCTACACCTCTCAAAAATCTATCTTAGGTGATTCAAATGATCATTTGCCTCTTTAGAGAAAATTGTGACATCATCAAGATATACCAATACAATGTCATTGAATAATCCTTGAAAATCCATATCAATCACACATTAAAAAGTAGATCTAGAATTTGAAAATAAAAATGGCATATGTACCCCATTTGGTGGTGAAGGCTATTTTGTACTAGTCACTTTCTTTCACCAAAATTTGATTGTACCTAGAATAACCATCTAAGAAGGAAAACCTATCACAACCTACTACCACTTGTAGAATTTTCTCCATGGAGGGGAAGGGATAATTGTCTCTCAAATACACTCTATTAAAGTCCCTAAAGTCCACACATAACTTTATCTCTCCATTATTCTTTCTAATAGGGACTAAGTTGGCTAGCTAAGAAGAATGCTTGATGGGAAAGATGATTTTGGACTCAATCAGTTTGGTAAGTTCATTCCTCATGAGGGGCTCAATCTTGGGATTAATTAGCCTTTGTCTTTGCTTGATGGTTTTATCATTTTTATCTATATATATGGTGTGTTGAGCTAAGCTTGGGTCAAAACCCTTCAAATCACTATACTGCCATGCAAAAATATCACTAAACTCCTTACATAATTTAATCAAACCATGTTTTACTTGACTAGTGCATACCTTCCCAAGTGAAAGTAGATTTTATTTAAATATATCTACCATTTCATAATTTTCTTTCTTGGTTGGCATGTTTATCTCCTCTTTCTTGAGCTAGTTATCTTCATTGAATATGCTTTCAAGAGTCACTAAGCCTTTGGGGAGCTTATTAAAATTTAGTTGGAAAATCTATCCTCCACATCATTTTTGTATTTTATATTATTTTTGGAAGAAAATTCAATGTCTTCTTATATAAAAGGTGATATCTGCTAGTCAATATCAAAGACCTGCCAATCGGTGACATTATCTGGTATGGATGGTCTCATAATCACCTTTAGATGGGGCTTGTTTTTGTCTTCTTTTATACCCTTTAGAACTTCAAATTGAGAACCAATATATGCCAAATGACTAGCATTATTATTGTATTCACTTGGAATATATCTAATTTTAAAATCCATGAAATCTTCTACAAGGTCCCAAACTTTGTGCCTATAGGATTTGAGCAAGGAGTTCTTAGCCAAATTCTACCCTCTAACTTGATTCACAATAAGCTCGCTATCACCAAACTCTTAAAATTCCTTAACACCTCTTTTCCTTTCCTATTCAAAGCCATAAATGATGGCCTCATACTCTAACACATTACAGGTGCATGAGAATTGACATTTGAAGGATAAAAAATACCTTTCCTTTGAAGGTGAAACCAACATAGCTCCACCACTTGCCCCCATCTTGTTTCTAGACCCATCAAAGAAGAGTTTACATAATCCATTCACATTATGACTTGAATTCATCAAATTAGGCATGAATGATACCTTCTCATGAATATAGTAAACTTTAAGACTAGATTCTTCAATAAGCTTATAAGGATCATGCTTATAGTTGTCATTTCCCCACTCATCTAGGAACAAGTCAGAAACTCCTTCAAGCGAAGATGATGGAGATTGGTCAATATGAAGATCCTCTTTATCAATTATAGCATATTTAACATTTGATACCTTAGGTGAGTATGGTTCTAAGTGATCTCTATGAATAGGTTTTGACTCAATATTCACGTTAGTGCCATATTTTGTCCTAAACACCATGTAGGACCATTTGGCTGCCAAATATCCACCTATCTTGGATGTAAAGTCCCTTGAAAAGCAAAGGTAAAAATAGGGAGGTAACTCTACTACTACCACATCATGTGGAATTGAAGAAGTAGGAAAATCATAAAGGGTCAAATTCAACCTTTCACTACACCTAAAGTCTTGGTTGGTGATCCATCTAATTATAAAACTCCTTTAGTCATTGCCTCATACATGAGGCCTACCATAATTGATGTGCTTGTCCCACTATAAATGATGCGATTATGATCCAATAAATCACCAATAATTAGAGATAGGTAAAAAGGAGGAGTTTTATCAACTTTCTTCATTTGACCATCCATAGATTGAGTTCCATTTACTAGAATGACATTGTCATTTCTATATGGACTAACATATTTGTCCAATCCATGCAATTACTTTTAAATTATATATTTTTAACCTAGTAATTTTAGATAATCCCATAATTAAATATTCATATGAATCTTATTCATCTGGTCTACCACATTGACATAAGGATTACTCACCTTGGGGTTCTCTTTATGAACATTTGCACTTTGTGATGTAGCTTGTAGACGTAGAGTTGTAGTAACTAGCCTAAAATTTGGAATTATCTAATTTATTTTGTAGTTTAAGAGCTGTGTTAGACCCACTTACAATAGGATATGATGTAAGAGTCACAACAAGTCTTTGATTATCTCCTTGATCTTCATCGACAACCCTCCTTTTGGACCTAGTATTATAGGTAACACTAGTATTTTGATTGTTTGTGTTTCCTAAAAAATTAATGGCATAAAACTCACCCTCCAAATGGTTTATGAGGCTAGAATTAGTCTAAGGTTTTCTATTTTCTACCCCACCTTATAGGGATCCTTAAAAACTTGAAGCTTGGAAGGATTGACTGCCTTGCATTACCATACCTTGATTGTGCATTTCATTGGCATAAGCAACTTGTTCCTAACCATGTTCAAAAGGTGGATAGTTGGGTTGTTCTTGGACCAAATTGTTTTAAGTGGGGACAAGGTATTTAGAGGATGAGGGAGCACTAGTATTATATCTTTTATAAGGCTTGACATGGGTAATTTAGCCTTGTCCCTGATTATTACCTTGAAAAGGAGGTTTGTTTATTTGTCCAAACTGATTATAGGATTGATATGCCCTAAAACCTTGGGCTTCTTACCTTTTGAGAGTAGCCAGTTTATTAGTAACACTTTGGAGTAAACTTTTAATTTCATGAATTTCATTGGTAGGGCCAATGGTATATTTTTCTTGACCAGGTAAATGAGCTAAAGTGGGTAATACACTTTGACTAAAAGAATCCAAATTAGGGAATAGTGGCATTGGAGGTCTAGGGGCTATATTTCCCACATTAACAATATAATTCTCAACATTTATGGCTACTTCAAAGGTAATAGGTAATGTGTTTCCACCCATAGATTGAATCATCATGGAAATGTCATTATTCAACACTTTCAAGTAGTATACAAATGCATAGTTTATGGTTGGCCTCACAAGAATTGGGATTCTATCACATGTTTTTGGAACCTAGTATTTAAATATTACATAATTTCATGTGGTACCCTATTTATTATGTTCAATTTCTTAGCTAAAGATAAGTGATCACTCTTTATCCCAAACCTATCAGTCAATAGGGTCCCTTACTCATCCCATGGGCCAATAAAATTTATAGGTAGGGTCTTATACCAATCTAAGACTTTTCATTTGAAAGATAAGACCAAAAACGTAATATCTAAATTTTCTTGGGTAATATTATGGATATTAAAAAAGTTTGTTATATTATTGATGTGATCAATAGCAGTAATTGGACCATCTCCACTAAAAGATGAGACACTTTTGAGAGTAGCTCTTGGAATCTGGTCATATTGGGTGAGAAGCAAGGGAGATGCGCTAGTGAAAGGCACAAAAGGTTATCTTATATCCATTTTAAAATGACCAATATGGATATTAGGGATGTAATTTAACACAAACATGAATGTTTTAAACAAAAAATCTCTTTTTTAAGGATGAGTATTAATAAACCTGAACTTTTGGTGGAATATGGAGGTAGTTCCACAAACTCAAAGGGTACACCTTTAGTAGCATACCTAATGGTCACCTTTGGCATGGAAAATAGGACTTATCATCAATCAAAGACTTGAATTCTTAAATAGAGTCACTAGGTAATGAATGTAGATGCTTCTTTCAACTTCAACAATTCCAATACTAGCACCAATCTTGAATAATATTGTAAGACTTAGTGTCCCACCAGGCATGCCAAAAACTATTGATTCTTGGATTTCTACCCTTGAAGAGATGATTAGTTATCCTCATCCAAGAAGTAAAATGGAATCATCTCTCTTATTTTGGGTGATAATTTCATTTGTATGAATATCTATATTAGGGGTTAGCTCCCCTTGACGCACCTTTAAAATTCTGTCTAAGCTATCAAGTGTGTATGAAAAGATTAAGGAAAAAACTAAAAAAACCAAATGGTGATGCACCAATTAATATTTCCCTCCCAATTTGAATAAAAATACACTACTTAAAGACCAACAAAGCTTCTTTCACATAAAACCCATAGCTCTTTGTGCATTGTCACATCAGTGTTTCACATGTTAGATTTAAGAAGGCACTCAACATCCATGAGATCAATAGACAATTCCAAGAAGGAATATAGTCTTAAACCACTTATAAAATATCTATACACTTAATAATGAATACTAACAAGGACCTATAACAATTCTCTTTTTGTACATTTGGTAGGTAATCAAGGATAATAGGCTAGGAAAGATAAACTTTCACTAAACAAGAACAACATGATTTGAACTTATACACAATAATATATCATGTGAATGGAAAAAACATGTATTCTTTCTTCAAGAGTTTTACAATTACAAATTTGGCTAGAGTTTCACCATAACTAGTGAAAGATGCAAAAATGAGCCAGGAGGATGCATATATATATCCTTGAGAGGTAGAGTAGTCAAATGAAGTCCAAAGGTCACTGAGACATGTGTCATCTTGAAAGGATCAATTATATTTGCATAGGAGATAAGTGGGTGAGCTATGCCATGTCATTGAACAAATTAGTTATAATGAGTTACAACTAAACCAAAGCCTCAGTTATAATTAAATTAGCTATAATTGAATAAGTTACAAATAAAACAAAATGCCTCAATTATAATTTCCACTTATTACCTCTCATCTTCACCTTCAAGTTCCTACTGATCCTTTATTTTAAACTCCAATAGCTATTTTTCATAGTCTAAAATTGAAGTTCTATGGGCTATCACCTTTTGGATATTTCTTCAAACTTTTATTTCCTCAAACTTCTTATCTCGATACTTTTATTGAAAGAATTTATTTGGGTATTTTGTTTCCTTTGTTCTTTTATTTAGGCTTTTATCTTGGTTTTTTATGCCTTAAATAGTTTTTGTAGACAAAAAATTTGAAGGAAATCATATTTTCTTTATATTAGACTTTGGCACCTTTTCAAGTTTTCTGAAAGAATTCCTTTAAACTTTCTATTTGGCCCTTTACGAAAGTGAAAAATACCCCTTTTTAAAGGAAATGTACCCTTTAGATTCTTGAAAGTGACCATTCAAAAGAGTTGAAAGTGTCTTTCAACTTTTGTAAATGATCTTTTGAAAGAAAAAAATACCATTTAGATTCTTTGAAATGGTCCACCTTCCTAAACAAAGTCCTTCAGAAAAGTTGTCACCTACCCTTTTGAAAAAGTTGAAGTGCCTTTCGAAAAAGTTGTAAGTGACCATTCAAAAGATTGAAGATTCTCTTTTATTTTGATTTTTCCTTCATAAAAACTATTATGGACTTTTGGAAAAGTTTATTTAGACAAAATATCTGAAACAATTATTTCCTTTGGATTTTTTGAAAATATCCATTTGAAAAGGCAAGTCTCCTTCAGAAGAAATGCAAGTGTCCACTTTCAAAAGAAAAATCCCTTCAGGAAAGTTTTAAATGTACCCTTCAAAAATATTGTAAACTATCCTTTATAAAAATGAAAGTACCCTTTGGAAAAGTGAAGTGGACCATTTCTTGCGAGAAATATACCCTTTGAGAAAGTTGAACATACCCTTAAGAAAAGTTGCCTCAGGCAATTTTTTTGAAATAATTCCATCGAATGAAAAGTGCAAAATAAATACACTAAGGGAAAAAAGCCTTAGTCAAAAATTTTGAATGAATTTGGTAAAAGCTTAGAATAAATACCTAAAAGAGTTCATTGTAAGGGACTTAGCCAAAAGACTAAATAAAAAATATTTCAAAAGGAAAACACTTTGGTTTTTTATGTAAAAGACTTTAGGATTTGTATAATAAAACTTATTCTAAATTAAACCTACATATTGGACTTGGACAAAGGTATAGACTCAGATGTTTTTTTCAAAAAAGGGGTGCCCAATTTTTTCCTGAAGGGCCAAAACTTGGTCAATAGTTCCTTAAAGGGAACTTCTAAGGATAACTTTATCATAGATGAGTGTGATCTAGGAGACTATGGAGATTGAGATCTTGGTACCCCTTATGTTATGTGAATTTTATAATGCCTTGATTGACATACTAGTCAATGTGGTCTCTAAGTGCATAATAGTGATTGTCTAAATTCCCATTTATCTTATGAAAATTATAATTTGGATTATTTAATACCCTATGTAAATGGTGTTTTTGATGATGATTATTAGGACGAAGTGTGATCATCTCCTTATCTAATAATTTAATATATATTTCATGAGGCCTATACCTATCTAAAAAATATATAACCCCTTTATGTGTGTCCTATACTCTAGTCATTCTATGAGGTTCTCTATGAAGTGGCTCTTTTCATTTGATGATTATTCTTATTGTTTTTTATATTAAATTGGTTTATTAATTAGGATTGGATTAGGTTATTTTACTTGATAATTATGAATGTGAAAGATCTAAATCCAAATCTAGCTCTGAATGTGTCTTAACTAGTCCCAAATTTTTATCTAATCTTAGAGTTATATAACATAGATGTCTAAATGATTTTTATGTTTCATATAGTAATTTATATTTAAGAGGAAGATTGAGGCCTCTATTAAAAATGTATTTTACCTCTAAATATGTCATTGGTAGATCAATTGATGCATACATGTTTTGAATATTAAAATTTATGCATTTACTATTTTTTATTAGCCTTAGTGTAGTGAGGGTAACCTCTTGTATGTGAATTGATGTCCTTTTTTATAAATATAAAACATGAGAAATACCTATTATAACTCATAGTATGTGTATAGTGAAACACTAGGGAGTGAATGATGAAACCACTATATTACCCAACCCTCTATATTTTTGGGAAATAACTGTAAGAGAATAAAATTGATAGTAACAAGTGCCATAGCTTTCCTTTAAGCTTTGAGATACAATTATAGATCTATATGTCCATAAAAATTTGGTAATGTTAGTATCTAAAACTTTGATGTAAATTTTCCATTAAAAATTAAAGATGGGATGGGAGTATTTTGGATGGCATTGGAATCCAGCCATGAGTGATATTATTTACTCTATAATGTGAGATGGTGTAGTTGTTTTGAATTACCCACAACATTCATCAATAATATTACATATTTTGAAGGTATAATAGTATCATCAAGAGGTTTTTTTAATTATTTAATTTTTTTATATATCTTATCCATTTTTATATTGCATTGGGAACCTATTTTATAGAGGATTGGTTTATTCTTTATAAACTTTTGATGTGTGATACCATGTACTTAGAGGGAAATGAGATATCACCCTCATTAAAGTTAAGTTGAGAAATAATTTATACTATAGTAAAGCGGGTTTATGGATATTAATTGGTATCTCTTATTTTGTTAATTTAAAAATAAGTATCACATGCTAATAGACTAGAAGGTACTTTATTATCACATGAATGTAACCTATGTAAACTATGAACATAAGAATATGTTTATGTTTTTTAGCATGTGACCTATAATTTGTTTTAACAAGATAAATAGGTGATTTAAGAGAACTATAAAATGTAAACTCCATCTAGTCTTCACCACAAGCATAATAATCATCATTATTCTAAATTTCATCAAAATTAGAGTTCAATTTACTTGTAGAAGAGTAAAAGAAGTGTCACTCACATGGTCATTAAGAGAGATAATTAGAGAATATTTTAAATGTTTAATATTATGAAATATGCCATCATTTGTGGGTGTAATGAAATGCATTTATTCCCTAGCTATGTATGGAGTGCATTAATGATTAGTTATTTCAATATTTTAGTCAAGGGTAGAAGAAACAACAATCATGTTTTCATTTAAAATATTATGATATGTAAGAGAAGAGGTAAATACATTTGAATTATCAATATATTTCAAAGAATCATTAAATTGAGCTTGGAATGTAAAAGAAGGTGATAAAATAATTTCTTCTACCTTGTTTTATGAATTGGTAAACGCTGTAATATCAATTGTACATGCCTTTTAAAGTTAATTGAGAAGGGTAAATAAGATGTATTGTTCATGTACACTTTACTTGAATCATGAAAAAGATTATTTGATGTATTACACTTATATTGATTTAATTTGAATAAGGAGGTAGTGAAATTAGTTGAAAATATAGGATCATATGAGATCAAATTACCACCAATAAGAAGTTCTTTTAGCATTAAATTGTTAGTTTTATTTTGAGGTGTAATAGAAAAGGGAAAGGAAAGAGAAAAAGATGTATCTACTAGATCCTAATCAACATTTTAATTGTCATGCTCATAGTAATCCTCATATCCATCATTCCAAAAATCATAATTTTAAATGAAATAATTATCATTTTATAATGTATAATATTTACATTCATTATTATAATTACGAGAGAAATTCAAAAATTTATCAACTGGGTGAGGGGTAGGTAGATTATTAGATGCCAATGTAAACACATGAAGTATAATATAATATAGGTATATGTGTAATAATGAGAAATATTTAACCCAATTTTGTAGAAGAAATTAGGATTGCAATTGAAACCCTAATTACTTGTAGTTAGATGTATAAGGACCTAGTATGTGGATTTAGGGTTTGAATGATGGTTATTTTATTAAAAAATTAATTAAATTAAATTAATGAAACCTTAATATAGGATTAATTTGAATGAGTTAGGTTGTGCCAAAAATTAGGAAAAAATAGAAGTTTGTTACCTATTGAGACCAACACCCCCCGCCCCCATTTTTCTATTTTGAAAAGGAGACCACTATGATTATTTATAGAACTTATATATCCTAGAATAAGTGTGAAAGATTATTTTATCATGATTTTAATGTTTCTAAAAAATAATCTTGAAGCTTATTAATTATAGGTTCCATGGAAGAAGTCAAGGTTCCCAAACAATAAACCATAATAGTTTGAATTTAAACATTCATGGGAAAATCTAGTGGTAAATTTTATTCATGATCAGGTTTTAACTTAAAGTCCATGCATTTTTTTAGATCTAACACTTTACGCTTGTTCACTATATTTGATCCAATGGTGCATCAAGATTGAAGTCTTTTAGAAAGGCATGTAATTAATGATTTGGGCCCCTGTAAGGATCCAATAGTGATCACTTGATCGAAGGTTTTAAATATAATGGTAAAAATTAAAGATTTTATTGTATTAAAATTGATAGGTTTGCCCACATAATTTGATGTCTATGAGAATGTATTTGATGGGACTAAACCCATAAAATTTAACTCAGACAATCCTTGAAGCTTTAAGATATCTTGAATTTTTTTATGCATGACACTCATTCATTAGACATAAATATTTTATTATCTTAAATTTGATAGATTCAATCCCATCATTTGATGTCTACAAGGACATATTTGATGGGACCAAACCCATCAAATTTAACTTAGATAATCCCTAAAGCTTTGAGATCTCTTGATGATTTTACACATGGCATTCAATTATTGGATCAATAAATTTCATTATTTTAAATTTGATAGGTTCACTCCCATCATTTGATGTCTATGGGGGTTTATTTGATGGGACCAAACCAATCAAATTTAAATAGAAACAAAAATATTTTGTCTTAAAATTGTTGGTTTTCCCCCATCATTTGACATCTATGAGGACGTATTTGATAGGTTTAAACCCATCAAATTTAACTTAGATAATTTTTTAAGCCTAATTAAAGGGGACATTTTTAAATCCTTTTAATAAATTATTAATTTTCTTACAAAGGCAAGATTGAGACATAAAAATATTAGCCTAAGTCTTTTTTACTGATTAAAAGGGCAAGCATCTTATATTATCCAATAGTGATAACTTGCTCGATAAATTTGATATAATAGTGCACATCAACACATAAGCCTCAATATCTCTCAAAGGACCAATGGTGATCACTTGCTCATTAGATTTGATCCAATAGTATGACAAAATTGAATATTTTTGAAAGGCCTCAAAAACTTGACACATGGCACAATCAATAAACATAAAGATCAAGAACTAATGAAATGTAAGGACCTATATTTGGCTTTTAAAATAAAAATAAAAGGAACATTTGAAAACCAATGGTCACTCTTCAAATGGAATTTATGAAAATTACCATGAAAGGCAAGGAACCCTACCACATAAGCTCCGCATAAGTATGGAGGATTCAAATGAAAAATATCTCATGATTGAAAACATAGGAGATATGATAAGTAAGGTTCCATCATATTTAAGGCATGTATGAGGCCAAAGAAGGAGGTTTTGGCCTTTAAAGTAGAAAAAAACTAAACACTATAAATAAGGATAGAGTTGGTTCAAATTGATTATGTGACACTTGAGATAATTGTAAACTAAATTCAGAGAAGGTGCCTTAGTAAGAACATTGGTAGCTTTGTAATTACAATATCATGTTATCATTGGTAGCATGCAGGGAATATATGAAGATTGAAGCAGAGATTTATCTAACTTTAGATGGTGAAGGAAGGGTCTTTATAAACATAAAGTTAGATTCAATAGCATTGAATTTATAGGGAATCAAGAATTGGTCCAAATAATTCTTCTTTGTTGAAGAGTTGTAACTAATTTCCTAGGAAGAAAAGAGGAATGATTTAGTGTACCAAAGATACAAGGATATGGTATCAATTAAAATGGTAGGCATTCGTCATGCACCTACTAAACTAGAGGTAATGCATTATATTGACCTTCTTGTTCTTATTTTTGTTGACTATAGAGTAGATGGAGAATGGATTATTCACAAAAGGAATGTCAATAAAGTTGTATGCATAACTACCATGGCCTTAGAGACTTATTATAAACTCCCTTTACCTCATGTTTATCTTCCATCTTTGAGAGAATGGATAAAATCCCAAAACCTGGATTCAATTCTTTCACCTTGGTTAATTCAAGGTTCCCATATTTTCAAGACCCCTAATGGTGAGATTATTATTACCCAATTTAGAGATGGTGTTAGGGTAGTTGTGACCTTATTAAACAAAGCCTTTGGTGCCTCTTCTAAAAATTATGTGAGTAAGGTTTGGGTGTCTTATGTCCATTTCATGTTGGTGTAGAACCTAACCCCTCCCATTGGAGACTTAATAAGTTTCTTGTTTACCAAACAATTTATAGCCATCAAGAGAAAGACCTCTAGGTATTTCATTATGATGTCTTACCTCTTAGACTCACTCATATACTCTATGAAATTCCTTGGAATCCAAAATTGGTACCCTAATGGTAGGACTACCATTTCCCATCATTACTCCAAACTACATATTTTCAAATATAGTAATCATATGCAATTCATATGTGATTGTCTTCCCAGCCATTTTTGAGACAATCACTAGTATTCATATGGCTAGACTTCATCCTCTAATAAAATAATAAGTGAAGACCATGGGGGATGTGTGGTTCTATCCAGATTTCATTGTAATAAGGATAGAAGGAATCATGGTCCAACCATACAAACTACCCATATATATTCTTAGTAAGCTTAGAAAGCAAGAAATTACTTATCAAATCATCCAAGGCATAGATTATCACTTCAAGAAGAATAAAAAGGATCAGGTTCATCCCTTCCCATTGGACATTGGTAGAATTTTAATCAAGGATTAGATATATCTAGAAATCATGGTGGTACACATGAAATATTTTGATTTCCAATTAGATGATCTTAAGATATGGGACCCCAATAATAGAGTGGCTAACCATATTCAAGATAGGAAGGTCCTGAAGATTGAGTATAAGCATAAATTAGGTGTGGGAGATGGTATTTACACAAAGGAAAAGAAATTTAAGGAAGTCCCATCTATTTTTAAATACCACAACATAACTCTAGAATTTAGGATGGTCAAGGATAATAAGCCTTTAGGAAAAATATGGTAGTTACATCCTTTACATTATCACTTGTTACCAGGAACATCTAGGAATACACATCAAGAACCACCTATTGAGGGACAATCTTCTAGCCATAATAGGGAGAATTGACAAAGTCATCTCATATTGAGTAACTTGAGGATGCAAAATGAAAAGGTAAAGCTATAAGTGAAGAGTCCAAGATTGATAAAAGACCTATTGAAAGCCTCCAAATTTAGGCATCCCACCAAGGCCTTCTTCCCCAATAGAAGTTATCAGCTTAATTTCTATAGAAATGGTGGAGAGTACCCTTGTTAACATCATGGCTACTTATGGTTTGAATAGGTAAGAAGACCCATCTGATGAAGTAATCAAGGAATTGGTTCCACTGGGTAGTGGAAAGAGATAGGTAGAATTAGCCTTAGTTTCTTTAACTCTAAGAAAGAGTCCTAGGTTAACTTTCACTAACCCTAATAGTGAAATAAACCTCTTTAGTGATGAGAATATTATTTATGGACCAACCATTCTTGATTGGTTTATTTATGGGAAGTTACAAAAAATCCCATCTCTTTCTCCTTCATTGGCTCTGACTTGAGTGGACATAGGTGTTCAGGATAATGTCAAGCCATCGATTTAGGATATGTTGAAAAAACAAGTAGAGAGAAGCATCCAAATTCTTCATGATAAGGAAATATAATGGGTTGGTACCCAAAGAGCCTCTGAGAGTTCAAATTTAGAGATTTTTGAAAAACTACAAGTGAAAGAACTTGATCCTCAACTCTAATTTAATCTAGAGATGTCAACTCTTGAAAGAGTAGTGACCAATAAAATCATTGTTGGTACTGAGGAATTCACCTTTTAGAAGTTGGAGCCATGTACAGGCTTAACTCCTATATTAAGGTAGGTAATAGGGGAACATCCTATTTTTTAATAAGATGTAGCTAGTATGGTACTAAACCGGTCAATAATGGTCTTGGCTGGAGTTCAAGGATTGAAATAGAGGATCCTCAACTTGGAAATATAAAAGAAAGATTTTAAAGCTTAGGTCTTTTTGATAATTCTTGAAAATATATTTTAATTGTTGAATAAATCCTTGATGGATGCATTCAAGAATTCAAAAAGCATTAGGTCTAGATCAAATGCTTTAGACCATCAAGTTGAGATAACACATGCCTTAATTACCTAGTGGTAGAATTCTCAAGCTTAGATAGAGGAGATCATTAAGGTTCATAAGATAAAGTAGGCCTTGAACTTCAATATTATCAAACTAAAACATCTGGACACCCTAATGGTAGTTTTGGTAGATAAACAAGAAGATTTGATCACCTAGAGAAGTGATGTTAAGGACTTCATCAAGAGAGACACAAACTTGGTAAATCGGATTCAAAAACTTCTAGGGAATCTATTAATTAACCCTTTTCAAACCACTACTTTAGGCTTGATTGATGATGAAGAGTTCAAGTAGAGGTTTGATACCCACATCCAAAGCATCAAAGATAGCCAAGGTAATTTAGCAAAGGAGAACCAAAAGAGCCTTAATACCATTAATTATGCATGGAAGTAAATTTTAGAAGCAAAATGTGTTAACTTTAATCTTGGGTAGATAGTGAATTTGACAAGTTAACAAATAAAGAAGAGGATTGTCTAATGAAGCTTGCAGTGGATTTTGAGTTGATCAAGGAATAATACACCAAGGTGAAATACTTCTTCAGATAGGGCTAATTGGAAGGACCCAATAATGAAATTCCTAAAAGGATATTCTTTTTGTAAAGTATATGTTAGTCTATTAGCATATACTTTTTCTTGTCAAGTTGGCATTTTTTTTTTCACATTGTGGCTTTGTGTCAAGGATAGCTATCCTTATCCACATCTAGGTATTTTTGAAATTTAACCAGTTAACCACCTATGTTTCCTATAAATAGACAGATGGTTACCATTTTATAAAAGAGACAGTTTTTGAGTAATTGATACTAGGAACATTTAATACAACTAAGAAATTTTGAAAAGATTGTTTGGATAATTTTTGTTAAATGTATATACTATCTCTCAATTATAAGGATTTATCTTGAATTTGAATGATTATTATTATTGGAGTTACATTCTCTATCATAGGGCTATTAATTTGTGGTAAATGTTAAATTGACTGTAAATATCTCAAATATACTTCATTTTATTTGCTCTGTATTTGGATGTACTTGGGTTATTTAGATCATAATAACAAACCTTTAAAGTAAATTTGGTTCTTACTTATGATTCATATTTTTCCTTTGAATTTTGCCTAATTTTTGATAAAATTTGAGCTTATGTTGTTTTATAACATAAATTAGTTCAAATGTGCTCAAAGTAATTAGAATTTTTTCATAATATTTGAGATGAAAACCTACAATCATGTTTCTTTCTTCCTTACCATTCCTTTTTCTTATTTTTATCAAGATTCACTCTAGCTTAGAGGTCATTGTTAATAATCATTTACTTTAACTACCAAATCCTTAGAATTATTAAGTATTCAAATAGTATAGACCCTGGTGGCTCCCGATCACTAAATAAAATAAATATTATGGATAGTTTTCATAATTTTCTTCTATTCTACTATAGACATTCACTAAATACACATAAAATGTAACTCATGCCATGGATTCTCAAAATCCTAAAATGAGAAGTGTTCTTCAACACTAAGAGAACCTATGGTAGAATTAGAAGCATCAACAAGAGAAGCTCCACTGGTGCTAGAAGTAGGGCCTCTTTAAAGATGATTAATATGTTTTGAGTGTTTTTGGTCTAAATTATCTACATTTTACATGATTATGTTTCTTTTAACATAAATTGTGTAAAGATTGGTGACATTTGTTGAAATACAGCTTTTGTTGTTAAAAAACTATTAGTATTTGGAGTTAGGACAATTTATTTTGCTAAAATTTGATAATTATTTGACAATAATAAGTTTATTTGAGTCATAAGTTGTAAATATTGGTCATCTTTGCATAATTCAATACATATTTGAACTTTTTTAGTTAAAGATTAATGTCCTTTGTCTTCTTATGAACAATTTTATGCAAATTAAGCTTAGTGTGCATATTATTTGTCATTTTTTGGAAATTAATGTGTCACACCATGTTTTAAAACATGATCCTTATTATTAAAGCTAGAATTACCAAGGATTAGGACCATATAACATTTAGAGACTAGAGAACCCTTACTCAAACTAGAAACTCATAGAAGGACTAGGAAAGACAGAGGTAAGCATATGTATTCTAAATCTATACCATCATCACCTTTTCAAGGTATTATTGTACTTGATCTTCATCCAAAAATGGTGTATCTTGGAAGTTCCCCTATCAATATACTAGGTATAATTCATGATTTACCATGTAATTTGGAAAAATATTTTCCAATATTTAGTCCAATTGGTATTATGATTGCTAAAGAACATGTTAAATATTTCAAAGTTACATTAAGATTGTTGAATGTTATTCATGAAGATGTAGAATTTAAGTTATTCCCATTTACATTTAAAGATGTTTTATATGAATGGTTCCTTAATTTACCTGACAATTGTATTATATCATAGAATAATTTTGACACTATTTTCATTGATCAATTTGGAAAGATCATAAGTCCTTGTTTCATTTATAATAAATTCATAAATATTAAGAGAGATACAAGTGAAACTAGTAGGTTAATTAATGCCAGGTTCTAAAAGATGTTTAGTCAGACCATGGAACCATATAAACCTAAAGAATCTTTAGCTTTGGCGGTTTATAAAGATTTTGTTGACCCCATGAATTTTATGTTTTTGAGGAGAGCTATTCCACTTATCATCACAATGTCTCAAGCCTATTCTGAATCAATTTTTATTAGAGACCAAATGCAATCCCAAGGATAGATGAATTGTTTTATCCCAAATGTTAATCCTCAAATCCCTGCATTAAACTTTTTCCCAAGTAATAACCAAAATACTCTATCATTAAACTAGTTTCTTTCTTTGAATGTAATTCCTACTAGTCATGTTACCCAAAATCAAAATCTAGGATTCATGAGAAGGAAATTCACTTTCCAAAAGTTTAACAGACCCAAAAATAAGTTTTAGAATGACAGTTTCTACGATAACAAAGCTACTGAGTCTTTCCCTAAAAAAAGAATATGGATATAAACCTCAATAATATTGCCTTACCATATTATTTTAGGGTGAATGCTACTTCCAAACATGGTGAGATTGATTGTATTGAGTTTTATAAAGCCTTTGAAGCTTTTTAAGAAGAAATTGACACATTTGAAGTGGTTCCAAACAAAGAGGTTGATAA
Organism: Torreya grandis; assembly: GCA_037957365.1. Taxonomy (NCBI): domain Eukaryota; kingdom Viridiplantae; phylum Streptophyta; class Pinopsida; order Cupressales; family Taxaceae; genus Torreya; species Torreya grandis. The sequence goes on along the minus strand of JARHVA010008934.1, from coordinate 122,555 downwards.
AAATTCTTCTAAATCTAAACCATCTGACTAAGTGCATATGGTGGAAACTTTTAAATTCCCTTTTGAATATGATAATGATCCTAAGAATATTCTTGAGAAAATTCAAGCCTTCTAGAAATTTTTGAAGACATATCCTCTGAGAAATAGGGAACAAAAATAACCATTGACTACCTCTACCCCTCTTAACAATTATGGAACCCCTCTAGACACTATAGCAAAGAATAATCTTGAGCCTCCTAGAGGAAGTTATTCTAAGCTAACATTAAGTATTGATCCTCTAGGAAATGTTAGCTACAAAATTGTGGAAGATATGAAAAATATTAAATCTAATATCACTTTGCATGATCTAACTTAAATAACTTATTAAAGAGACTTGCTCTTGGAGTCTTTGTCAAAGAAAATTTGGAAGCCCCATACGAATGATTGTGTAAATTTAATTACATAAGTGATCAAAGTAGAGTCTCCACATTTTTTACTTATAGTCAAGATATTTGGAAAAAAATGTTCATAATTGTCTTTTAGATTTAGGAGCCTCAACCAACATTATGCCTATTGGGATATGTGAATAACTTGAGTTAACTCCAATCAAATCTAATAAGATAGTCACTTAATTGGATAAATCTAGGGTTAAGGTTGTAAGAGAATTATTTAATTTGCATATACAATTGGCTAGTAAACCAAGGGTTCAACAATTCATTGATATCCAAGTAGTAGAAATGCCTAGTGCTTATGGTTTGATTTTGAGTAGAGAGTGGACTAAAACTTTAAATAGCTATATGTCTACTAATTGTTCACACTTATGGCTTCCTTGGAAAGGTATGCCAAATAAAATAAGAGTAGAAAGGAAACCTTGAATGAAATACATGATAACAAAATATAATATTGTTAACAAAAGGCTAAATTTCTTAGATTTTGATTTTCAAGTTTTCACTTTGGATTTTAAAGAAGAACTAGTTTTTGAGAGTTCTTCTCAAATATGTGGTTTGTGGAAGTTATACATTGATGTTACCAAGTGAAAATCAAGATTAGGAGCTAGAATTGTATTCATGAATCCTTCATAAAAGCAATACTATGCAGTTTATATGTTACAATTTCCTTGCATCAATAATTTAGCTAAGTATGAGGCTCTCATACTTGGATTATAGTTTGTCATTAAACACAAAGTTAAGGAAATCCTTGTCTATGGAGACTTTAGTCCCATGTTTAACCAAGTCAGAAGTAAGTACTAGTGCAAATTGTCTTACTTAAAGAGATATAAGTTTAGGGTGTGGGATTTGATCGAATCTTTTGATTCCTTCAACATATTAGCTATTCCAAGAGAAGAAAGAAAAATTACTAATGAGCTTGCCTATAATATAGCTAACCTCATGCCTAATCATAATTCTCAAAGCATCAGTATTGAGCTAATACCTTGTCCTTTAGTTATTGATAATATAGATCATTTCCAAGTTTTTAATGATGATCTACAAATCATAGATTTCTTAACTAATTATGGGGATTTTGAAGCTCACATTATTGATGAGATTGATGAAACTTCTCATGAGGAGGAACTTAATGGTGAAATCATCCAATTAAGTGATAATAAGATACCTAAAGGGATGATTTCATTAGAAGGACTATTTGATTTTGACAAAAATTTTGAATCACCTAAGCAACCCAAGGTAAATGGTAAGGATTATCATGTAATTAATCTTGGCTCAAATGATCAGCCCCAAATGGTGAATATAGGGAAGGATTGTACTGAAATGGAAAATAAAAAAGCTAGAGAGTTGATTACAAAATACAAGGATGTAATTACTTGGTCTTATGAAGATTTGAAAATATTTGACCCGAGGGTCATTACTCATATCATACCTCTTCAAGAAGGTTGAAAACCTTTTAAACAGAAGTAAAGGCTAGTCAAACCTATTTTGAAACCCATGATTTTTAAAGAAGTTAAGAATATGTTGGATGTAAGGATAGTGTTTCCTATTATACATTCTACTTGGGTGGCAAACCTAGTCCCAGTAAAAAAATGGAAAAATAAGATTGTGCATAGATTTTAGAAATCTAAATAGAAATAACTAAAAAGGATAATTATCCTTTACCTTCTCTAGACCAAGTTATCCAAACTATTTTAGGATCTTCCATGATGTCTTTTTTGGATGGATTTTCTAGATATAACTTGGTACTTATTGTTAAATGGAACATGATTTATAAATTTTATTGGTCAAGTGTATCATCATATATATAGATGATCTTACAATATTTTATAAAAATAGAGAAGAATACTTCATACATTTGAGACAAGTATTTGATAGATGTAGGAGGTATGGTGTATCTATTAACCCCAAGAAATGCATATTGTATGTCATTGAAGGAAATATTTTGGGACATACCATTACAAAAGATGTATTCTCTATGGATATCAATAGAGTAGAATCCATTTATAAAATTATGTTACCCAACAACCAAAAAGAACTTAAGTCATTCTTTGGCAAGATTAATTTTGTGAGGAAGTTTATTTCAGGCTTAGCTGAGATTGTTAAACCTTTGAATGACATACTTAAGAAAGATGCTATAATTTCTTGGAATCAAGAATATAAGAAGGCATTTGATGATATTAAGAAGGCAATTATTAAATCTCAAATACTCATAAGTCCTAATTTTTCAAAGGATTTCTATCTATATTCATTTGCTTCTGAGCATACTATGGTTGTAGTGTTAACTCAAAAACTTGATGAGAATGATCATCATATAGATTTCATGAGCACCAAATATAAGAATGCAGAAGTGAATTATTTTGTGATTGATAAGAAAGCTTATTCTTTTGTTAAGGAAATAAAAAAATTTAGACATTATCTCCTTAAAAATAAGGTACATGTTATATTACATGATCCAACTACAAAACCTATGTTGAGTCATGGAGAAAGAAGAGGCAAATGGATGGAAATTCTACAAGAAAATGATATAGAGATGAAAATATCCAAATTAGTGAAATGCTAGGGTCTAGTTTAGATGATTTCTAGTATTGACCCAAAATTTCATATCATGCAAGTAGACAAACAAAATTTCCAGCCTAATGAGTGGTATGACTCTATTATCCATTTACTTGTCAACGGTGTTTTTCCCCAGGATTTATAAGAGAAAAAAAGAGATCCTTAAGGCTCAAATCAACTCATTATCTCATCAAGAATAGAGTATTATATAGAAGGAACTTTGAGGGAATTTATTTAAGATGTGTGTCCAAGGAAGAAGCAACATGGATTATGACTACCTTTCATGAGAAACTAGGAAGTGGACACCCTTCAGGAAGAACCACAACTCATAAGATTCTCAAGGATAGATATTATTGGCCCATACTCTTTCAATATTCTTATAATAATGTGAGGGATTGTCATTCATGCCAAATGTTTAGTACAAAGGAATCGAAGGTAGCCATGCCTCTATAACCTATGATGGTAGATAAACCTTTTGCACAACAAGGAGTAGACTTTGTTAGAGTAATAAACCCTAATTATTTTGAAGTTCATACGTATGTCCTAACTTATATAGATTAATTTTATAGGTGGATTTAGGTAGTAACCGCTAAGTAATGTAGAACAGAGGAAGTGATCAATTTCCTAGAAGAAAATATTTGTACTAGATTTGGAAACCCAATTTCTCTAGTTTATGAAAATGGATCTGCATTCATTTATATTGAAATGATATAATGGGCTTATGACCAAGAAATTACACTCAAGTTTTATTCAAATCAATATCCTGAAGGAAATGGTGTTTCTAAAGCCACAAATCAAAAATTTGATGAAAGCTATCAAGAAATCTGTTGAAGATAGACCTAGAATATGGCATAAAATTCTTAAGTTTGCATTATCAGTAGATTGAATTAGGATCAAGCAAGTTTTAAGAGGCTTCACCATTTTTGCTTATATATTGTTAGGAGATAATCTTTCCCATCAATTTGAAGTTACCTATGTTCACATTCATGCAAGAATACATGGAAGACAGTCAGGAACTTACTAATTCTTGGCCATTAGACATTATTCAAATGGAAGATGCTAGAGAAAAGGCATTTATAGACTTTAGTAGACACCAATAAACCATGAAAATATGGTTTGATAAGAGATCTAACGTGAAGGTATTTAGATAGGGAGATCTGGTCCTTCTTTAGGACAAAGCATCAGAACAGAAAAGTAAACATGGTAAATTCACTCCTTTATGGATTGGTCCTTACCACATTGCAGAAATCTTGGGAAAAAATAATTTTAAGTTGAAATATTTCTAAGGAGTAGATTTCACATTGCCTATTAATGGACAATATCTCAAACATTACTTTGCTACTGCCCCACTAGAGGTCTTCATAGAATAAATGTGTAAGATTGTTAAAATTGAAATAGTAGGCTAGTTACTTCCCTTTCTTACTTTGATTTTTCTTCCTTGCTGGGCTTGTGTATATTTATTTTGTTTGTATTTTCTTTATTTTATTTCTTGGCGGTGTTCCTTAGTTGTGTTAAAGTCTCATATTATTATTTTTTGGTTTGGAATTGCTCAAAAGTGTGAATATAAATCCTACAAAAGTGAACATGGCTGACAATAAAATATTATGAAACAACCAGGGGTATTGGTATAGGAATTTATTGTCCTACATAGATTTAAACCTTATTCTACATCAAAACATGGTTTTAAGAATAACCATATGTATACAATGTAAATTTAGTTTATTAACTCATATTCATGCTTACACTTAAAACACATCCTCGTCATAGACTAAAGTTTCAATTAAAGGGGAGTATCTTAATGCTAGAGCATTTTAAAAAATCATTGAATCTAAGATGTAGTGGTTTCCAACCTCTAAAAAAGGACCTATTAAATGTAAAAAAAAAACTCATTACAAAATCTATGGAAATAGATGCAAAGGTGATTCAAGTAATCTCCATCAGGGCTATAGACACCTAGCTAGTAGTAGAGCAATGCCCAAACCCCCCCTAAATTAAGAGTTATTATTATTAAAGTATCTAAATTTCTCCAAGTTAAGTGTAATGGACCAAAAGGATATGAACCTAGACATTATTTCTTGAAATTCATGACAAAGAATAAGTGGAATTAAAACACACACTACATGTTTATGTTTTAGTATCTAAGTTTAAATTTTATACATAAAGAACTTGTTTCAACAAAAAGTTGATTCAGGAGAGAGTATATGACTAAAAAGGGATATAAAAATCATGTAAAAGTTTAAACTAGAGCCTTGTGTTCCAAAATATTGCTATGTTTCCACTTTGAGTCACCATTTTTTGAGACCAACACCCACCTCCATCTTTTTTCTTTGAAAAGGGGACCCTTGTGATTATTTCCATAACTTCTATATCCTAGAATAAGTTTGAAATATTGTTTTATCATGTTTTTAATGTTGCTAAAAAATCATATTAAAGGTTATTATTTTTAGGTTCCATGGAAGAAGTCAAGGTTCTTGAACAATAAACCCTAATGGTTTGAATTTAAACATTCACCAAAAAATATAGCAAAATTTTTTTTCATGATCAATTTTTAACTTAAAGTCCGTGTGCTTTTGTAAATTTAATTCTTTACACTTGTTCACTAGATTTGATCCAATGGTTCATCATGCTCAAAGTCTTTTAGAAAGGCATATAATTAATGATTTGGGCCCTAGTAAGGATCTAATAGAGATCACTTGATTAGAGGTTTTAAATATAATGGTGTGAATTAATGATTGTATTGTCTTAAAATTGAAAGGTTTTTCCCCATAATTTGATGTCTACAAGGATGTATTTGATGGGACTAAACCTATCAAATTTAACTTAGACAATCCCCAAAGCTTTGAGATATCTTGAAGGTTTTTATGCATGACACTCAATCATTAGACATAAAGATTATATTATCTTAAATATGATAGGTTTTCTCCCATTAGTTGACATCTACGAGGATGTATTTGATAGGATTGAACCTGTCAAATTTAACTTAGATAATCCTCAAAGCTTTAATTCTCCTGATGGTTTTACATGTGGCATTCAATTATTAGATCAATAAATTTCATTATTTTAAATTTGATAGGTTCACTCCCATCATTTAACATCTATGAGGATGTATTTGGTGGGACCAAACCCATCAAATTTAAATTGAAATAGAAATATTTTATTGTCTTAAAATTGATAAGTTCACCCCCATCAATTGATGTCTGTGAGGATGTATTTAATGGGACCAAACCTATCAAATTTAAATTAGACAATTTTTTAAGCCTAATCAAAGGGGCATTTCTAAAGCCTTTAAAGAAATTCTTAGTTTTCTTATGAAGGTAAGATTAAGACATAAAAATCTTGGCATCATTTTTATTTATTAAAAGGGAAAACATCTTACAAGATCCAATGGTGATTGCTTTCTCACTGGATTTGATCTAATAGTGCACATCATCATAGAAGCCTTAAGATCTCTTGAAGGATCCAATGGTGGTTGCTTATTCACTGGATTTGATCCAACTGAGTGAAAAAATTGAAGGCTTTTCAAAGGCCTCAAAAACATAACACATGGCACAATAAATAAGCTCAAAGATCAAGAAATAATGAAATGAAAGGACCTAAATTTGGGTATTCAAAGCAAAATGAAAGGGACTTTTGAAAAACAATGATCACTCTTCAAATGAAATTTATGAAAATTACCAAAAAAGGCATGGAACCCTACCACATAAGCTTCACGTAAGTATGCAAGATCCAAATGAAAGATATCTCATGAATTAAAACATAAGAGATATGATAAATAAGGTTCCATCTTATCTAAGGCATGTATGAGATTAAAGTTGGATGTTTTGGTCATTAAAGTAGAAAAAACCTAAACCCTCTATAAAGAGGGCTAGAATCAGTTCAAATTAATAATGTGACACTTGAGATAATTATGAACTAAATTCAAAGTAGGTGCCTTAGTAATAACTTTGATTGCTTTGTAGTTACAATAAAGTGTTATCAATGGCAGTGGGTAGGCAATAGATGAAGATTTAAGCATAGCTTTATCTAAATTTAGATGGTTAAGGAAGGGTCTTAAGAGACACAAACTTGGATTCAAAAACATTTAATGTATATCATATCAATAATTAGTCCAAATTATTCTTCTTTGTTAAAGAGTTACAACCAATTTCACAAGAATAAAAGAGGAATGCTTTAGTGTACCAAAGATACAAGGATTTGGTATCAATTCAAATGGTAGGCCTTCATCACATAACTACTAAACCAGAGGTAATGCATTGCATTGACCTTCTGGTTCCTATTTTTTTTACTATAGAGTAGATGGAGAATGGATTACTCATGAAGGAAATGTCAATAAAATTGCATGCATAACTCCCATGGCCTTTGAGACTTATTATAAGCTCCCTTTACCTCATGTTGATTTTCCATCTTTGAGAGAATGGAAAAATTCTAAAAATCTAGATTTAGTTCTTTCACCTTGGTTAATCCAAGGCTCCTATGTTTTTAGGACCTCTAATGGTGAGATTCCTATTACCTAATTAAAAGAGGGTGTTAGGATAACTATGAACTTATAGAATAGAGCCTTTGGTGCCTCTTCTACAACTTATGTGAGTAAGGTTTGGGTGTCTTATGTCCATTGCATGTTGGAGTGGAACATAACCCCTCCCATTAGAGACTTAATAATTTTCTTCTTGGCCAGCCCAAATAATTTATAGCCATTAAGAGAAATACCTCCAGACATTTCTTTATGATGTCTTACCTCTTAGACTCACTCCTAGCCTCTATTAATTTCTTTGGCATCTAAAATTGGTCCCTTGATGGTTGGACTACCATTTCCCATCATTACTCCAAATGACATATTTTAAAATATAGGAATCATATGCAATTTATATGTGATGGTGTCTTTCAAGTCATTTTTGAGACAATAACTGGTATTTATTTGCCTAGACTTCATTTTCTAATAAAAAACAAGTGGAGACCATGGGGGATGTGTGGTTATATCTAGATTACATTGTAATAAGGATATAAAGAATCATGTTCCAACCATATAGACTTCCTATATATGTTCTTAGTAAGCTTGTAGAGCAATAAATTGCTTATCAAATCATTCAAGGCAAATATTGACACTACAAGAAGAATAAAAAGTCTCAGGTGTATCCCTTCCCATTGGACATTGGTAGAATTATAATTAAGGATTGGAAATAAATGGAGATCATGGTGGTATACAAGAATTCTTTTGATTTATAATTAGATGATCTTAAGATGTGGGGCCCCAATAATAGAGTGGATAGCCATATTTAGGATAGGAAGGTCCCATAGACTAAGTACAAACATCAACTAGGTGTGAGAGATGGTATTTACAAAAAGGTAAATAACTTTGAGGAAGTTTTATCTAGGGTTAAATATCACAACATAACTATAGAATGTAGGCTAGTCAGGGATGATAATCCTTCGGGGGAAATATGGTAGTTACATCCTTTATAGTATTTTTTTTGCTAGGACCATCTAGGACTACACATCAAGAACCACCTATTGACAAACAATCTTCTAAGCCACAACATGAAGAATTGACAAATTCATCTCAGATTAAGAAATTTAAAGATGCAAAAGGAAAAGGTAAAGCTATAAGTGAAAAGTCCAAGATTGATCAAAGACCTATTAAAAGCATCTAAATTTAGGAATCCCTTTCTAGGCCTTCTTCCACAATAGAAGTTATCAGCTTAATTACCTTAGAAACTAGAGAAAAAGTGGAGAGTGACCTTTTTAACATCATAACTACTTATGGTTCAAATAAGGAATAAGACCCATCTAAGAAAGTAGGCAAGGAATTAGCTCCATTGGGAAGTGGAAAGAGACAAGTAGAACTAGCCTTAGTTCCTTTAACTCCAAGAAAGAGGCCTAGGTTAACTTTCACTCACCCTACTAGTGAAATAAACCTCTTCAGTGATGATAATCCTATTTATGAACCAACCATTCCTAATTGGTTTATTTATAGGAAGTTTTAGAAAATCCCATCTCTTCTTCCTTCACTGGCTCTAACTTGAGTGGACATAGGTGTTCAAGATAATGTCAAGCCATGGATTCAGGATATGTTAAACAAACAAGTAGAGAGAAGCATCTAGATTATTCACAACAAGGAGTACCCAAAAATCCTTCAGGAGTTAAAATATAGAGATAAATAAACAACCATAGGTGAAAAAACTTGATCCTTAGGTCTAATTTAATCTAGAGATGTCAACTCTTCAAAGAGTAGTGACCAATAAAATCATTATTGGTATTAAGGATTTCACCTTTCAAAAGGTGGAGCCATTTACAGACTTAACTCCTCTTCCAAGGTAGGCACTGGAAGCATCCTATTTTTCAAGAGGATGTAACTAGTGTGTTACTAGCCCAATCAACAATGGCCTTGGCTAGAGTTCAAGGATTGAAGCAGAGGATCCTCAACTTTGAAATAGAAAAGCAATATTTGGAAGCTTAGATCTTCTTGACAATTCCTAAAAATATATTGCAAATGCTAAATAAATCCTTGATGGATTCATTCAAGAATTTGAAAATCATTAAGTCTAGATTTAATGCTTTGTACCATCAAGTTGAGATGGCATAAGCCTTAATCACCCAGTGGTAGAATTCTCATGCTCAGATGGAGGAGCTCATCAAGGTGCATAAGACAAAGAAAGCCTTAAACTTCAAGATTATCAAACTCAAACATCTATACACACTAATGGTAGATAAACAAGAAGATTTGATCACCTAGAGAAGTGATGTTAAGGACTTCATCGAGAGAGACATAGACTTGGTAAACTAGATTAAGAAAATTCTAGGGAATCTATTAATTAAACCTTCTCAAACCACTAATTTAGGCCTGATTGATGATGAAGAGTTCAAGAAGAGGGTTGATACCCAAATCCAAGGCATCAGAGATAGCCAAGGTCATTTAGCTAAGGATAACCAAAAGACCTTTGATACCATTACTTATGCAGGGAAGCAAATTGTAAAAGCACAATATGTCAAGGAACTTTAATCTTGGGTAGATAGTGAATTTGACAAGTTAACTAATAAAGAAGAGGATTGTCTAATGAAGCTTACAGTTGATTTTAAGCTGATCAAAGAATAATACATGAAGGTGAAAGATTTCCTCAAATAGGGATAATTGGAAGGACCCACCAATGAAATTCCTAAGAGAATATTCTTTTTGTAAAGTATATGTTAGTCTATTAGCATATACTCTCTATTGTCAAGTTGGAATGTTTTTTCTTTTCATATTGTGGCTTTGTATCAAGGATAGTTGTCCTTATCCACATCTGGGTATTTTTGAGTGTTAACTAGTTAACCACCTATGTTTCCTATAAATAGATACATGGTTAACATTTTGTAAAAGAGAGATTTTTTGAGAAATTGATACCAGGAGAATTTAATACAACTAAGGAATTTTAAAAAGATTTTTTTGATAATTTTTCTTAAATGTCTATGTTATCTCTTAATTATAAGGAGTTATCTTAAATTTGAATGATTCTTATTATTTGAGCTACATTATTTGTCATAGGGATATTAATTTGTACTAAATGTTAAATTGACTACAAAGATCTCAAATATACTTTATTTTATTTGCTCTATATTTGGATGTACTTAGGTTATTTAGATAATAATAGAAAACCTTTAAAGTAAATTTCATTCTTACTTATGATTCATATTTTTACTTTGAATTTTACTTGATTTGTATATAATTTTAGCTTATGTTGTCTTATAACATAAATTGGTTCAAATGTGCTCAAAGTAATTAGAATTTTTTCATAATATTTGAGATGAAAACTTGCAATCATATTTCTTTCTTCATTACCCTTCATTTTTCTTATTTTTATCAAGATTCACATTAGCTTAGAGTTCATTGTTAATAATCATTTAGTTTAACTATTAAATCCTTATATTTATTAAGTATTCAAATAGTATAGACCCTGGTCACTCCCAACCACTAAATCAAATAAATATTATGAATAGTTTTCATACTTTACTTCTATTCCACCATAGACAATCACTGCATAGTTACAAATTACAACTCATGCCATGGATTATCAAAATCTTAAAATGAGAAATCTTATTCAACACTAAGATTACTTGTGGTACAATTAGAAGCATCAACATAACCATAATTTAGTGCAAATTTCTTGAAGAAGGTAAACCCTAGGAAAAACTAGGGTTTTAAGAAATATTTAAGGTAAGAAGAGTTCACCAAATGTTTTAACTATTTAGGACATATCAAATGTTAATAATATGTTATTAAAGGTCATAGTAAAACAATAACCTTGAATGAAAATTATAAATAATTGTTTTGACAAGACTTTCTTAAAATAGAAAGGATATATAGAAAGAACACATATCTAGAGTAAAACAAGAATTTTTGTGGCTTGAGAGGCTGAAATAGGATAGAAAAATAGTTAGACACATTATATTTTATGAGTATAATAGAAATATAGCTTTAGATAATAGCACCCTTATATGGATATCAACACCATGTGATGCTAGTTTCTAGCTATGGTTCTAGTGCCCTTCTTGGAGGAACTATCTATAACTTTCAAGGAAGTTTCAGAATTTTTTTGGGCAGTTAAGCAGTTCTATGCATTTTAAAAGCTCACATGTGTCGCTATTTTCAATAAATATATTCAAAAACCCTAATGAATACCTTTATACATGAAACAAAAAATGGATCAAATTTAAAATAAAGGGAGAAATTAGGTTATGGAATATTATGATTGTGCAAAGTAGAACCCCTATTTTTTTGGTCTTTACCTATATTAACCCTAAAGCTAGGGATCTTATATCACACGTAGTTATCCCTTATGGAACATGCATAATCAATGCACATAGTATGCTATAATGACATTCTCTTAAGCCCTTATTTTATTAATCATTCACTTTTTAAATGTGATAGATAAATAATATGCAAAGTATTGAGTTGTACTACTGACTGATTTTATGTAATTATGTGCCAAAATATTAAGTGATAGATGTGAAATGCCTTGTGATTCTCTTTATATAGAAGTAAATTTTATTTGAATGTAAGACTTTAATCACTAGTTAAAAAGTCATAAAAGAGGGATAAAAACATAGGATATGGCTCAAGGTAGGGTTAAGACCAAAAAAATGGGAGAAAATTACCATCAAACACTAGATCTATAATTATACACTAGTGTCACATGGCACTAATGACCCGATAATGGCATTAGTGTCCTGAGACCTAAAAATAGAGTTAAGACCAAAAAATACATGCTAAAGTATGTTGTGACTAGGAGGATGTGATTAAGGATCACTAGGGGTGAAAAAAATAGGGAAGATAAGACATAAAAAATATCAAAAGACCCAAAATGACCATGAAAATAAGGGCTATATTCATCATTAAGTCCTTTTGAAAGAGAAATAAAAAACATAGTGCTTGTGGTTGTTTGACCAAATTAGGGTGTATGCAAATATATCCCATCTCTCCTTTATTTCCATTATTTTAATTTGAAATCTAGTTTTCATATAAATAAATAGTTAAGTGAGATAATATTCCCAACCAATTTCTCACTTTAGTGTGTCACTACTTAGGAAAACACACTTGTGAAATCATGACAAGGCATCTCCTCAAGGGGGAATATGTACAAACTCAAATTTTTCATGGTACAATATTCAAAAAAAATGATTATGAAACTATTATATCCATTACAACATGTTCCTCTTCATCTTGCTATTCTTTGGCATCTTTTATGATCCTTGAAAACTTTAAGTTTTTTTTTTTTTTAAATCTTTATCACTTCATATATTTTAAAAAAAAATAGTATAGAAACCATCATGAAAAATTTATGCAACTAGTACAATTATTATGTAAACACTATTAAATTTATATGAACCACCCTTGTAGTTGATAGAATCATTATGGTGGTTTTGAAACCACTACCTACATATAGTGGTGGTTTTGTCATTGTTGAGACATTTTTAAAACTGAACACTAAGACTTGAGTTTTCACCCATTTTTCATGATCTAGGTTTTTTTTTTAATTTATATTTATTTCACCTTCTTGATTTTATAATACAGATTTAGTATTGATTATGTCAATATGAACCATCTCTAATTATCTCAAACAAACTCTCAGTCAAGCTTCAATGAACTCCAAGTTAAAAGGTTTTCTTATTCTTTACAAGTATCTAACTTTTCTTAGAAATCTAGATACAAAAATTACATTATTGATTTAATATTTGAATTTTTCATATATCAATAGTAATCCTTATATATTTCTGAATAACTTAGCATTTGATTTTATTAATCTTATAGTCATTTGTAAAAGTTGGAGAAGGGAGCTCATGAGTTTTCAACCAATATTTTTATTTTCATTATAAACCAAACATAGTTCAACTATTTTATTCCTCAAAATTATTTTTATGATTTAATTTTCTTTTTATTCACTATTGTTATATATTTCAACCATTGAGCTACATATCAAAGATCTAGCTACCTAAAGATTTAACATTTTCATCAACCATGTCCTTCACTTGATATAATATTTGGGCAAGTTAGAAGATAAATTTTATTTTTTATTTAATTAATTATATAATATTTATTATTTATTTATAATATTTTTCTTTTAAAAAATAAATATTAAAAAAATTCCAAAAAAAAAAATTATTCTCTTCTTGCATTGGAAAAGTAGTTTTATCATCTTAGTTTACATTCACACATTAAAAATACTAAATAATATAAGTCTTTATTTTATATATAGGATAGATAGGTGAATATTAAAATTATATAAAACAAATATTTACTATTTTATTTTCATATTTAATATAACACATTCACATTCACAAACAATACCAACAAGCTTGCATACACAAATGTTAAGAAAATAAAAAAAGAAAAGTTTTGCATCAACAATCATTTTGATTCCTTAAATATTAAATAAATTAATTTTAATTAGAAAATAATAATCTTATGTTTTCATCCATTCAAAAAATGTCATAATAGTTTCATATAAAATTTACAAATCAATTTAAACCCACTAAAACTTGCATATTAGCATGCACACATAGATTATATTTTAAAAATTGAAAAGTTGCATTTGTACATATAAAATTTGAAATTTAGATATAGTTTAACATGTAAATAGTAAACATTAAAATTTAAATTGTATTTTAATTTCATTTTCATTGAAAATACTAAAATAAAATCATTCATTTTAATTCATGTAGGTAAAATTATACATTCTTATAAGTAAATGAAAAGTTTAAAAAATAGTAGCTACATTATTAGTTAAATTTTAAATTTTAGTTCACATTGAAACATTAAAATATAAATAAAATAATAAAAAATAAAAATATATTTCATTTATCATATTTTCAATCATTTTAATTTTAACAAATAACATAGTTTTCTTTCTTTTTGCAAAGCCTTTTTGAAAACTCAAAACAAGCTCAAAAACAAAAACCTTGTCAAAACAAGCACAAGTTTAAAACATTTATAATTAAACAAAATTATTAGACACCTCAAAAATTACATAAAAATAATAAAGCAAGATTAAAATTCCAAACAATGTAAGCTCACTCTTAGATGACTATTCCTTAAAAAAGCAATCTTCACATAGTATTAACTTTCTATAGAGTTCCTAATCCATGCCAATGAGAAAAATTTAGTGTACCATTAAATTATAATTTATAATATAATTTTTCCATTCCAATATTCTCATAAACATCATAATTATCCATCTTAACACCCTTTATGATCAAAACCACCAAATAGAATCCTTAAGAGTGAGACCTATCCATATTCTAGCTCGTGAAGCCTAAAACCTTAAAATCCTCCCCATTTTCAATATGTATTGTCAATTATAAGCTCATATTACATCATTATATTTGTGAATTACATTTACTAGACAAAAAAAACCTAATATATTCCACTAAATCCCAAGGGTCCTTGAACCTAACTTTGCCCAATTTACTAGGCCTATTATCAACTAAGAAATTAGTTATATTATCCATGCCCAATTTAAGAGGGTTATTATAAATCCATCACTTCCTAATTAATTGATTTAAATGAGTAGTTTTTTTTAGGTTATATATTTTAGTATCACCAAGAGAATCATTTTCCACCTATTGCTTAAAATCATATTCCCATACCTCAACTTGACTAATCAACCCTTCTATCCCTTCCCATTCAAAAACATCAACCAAATAGCTAATCCAATCCAATCAATAGGCCATTTATCCTATTATATTATCATAATTTGTATCAACTAGATGTGATAAGAGGAGTAAATGAAGGTTTTCATGTGTCTTTTTGTATGTATAGGCTAACAAAGTCAATTGTACATGAATGCTAAGAATATAATGTATCAACCTAGATGATATAGTTCTAAATTAGAACTAGAGATAATAAAAGTATATTTTGTTTATCACTATAAAATGATCACATAAATAATAATATATGGTTAACCGATATAGTTGATAGGATGGTAAAACTAGTATGTATTGATTTAGATAATATAGTATAGAATGTATATAAAACTATATCATGTTGGTTTATGCAATTAGAAAGACACACAACTATATCATACTAGGCAATGCATTTGTCACATAACATAGAATGGTATCAATATTTTTGATATAGTCTACAAGTCAATAAAACTAAAAATTTAATTAACTAGGAAAATCAAAGTAAGGAAATATAAATTGACAAGGGTGTGTTTGATTTATAGGCTCTCATATATATTGATCCCAATCTTAAATAGTGAACATGTTTATAAAAGCACTAACTATGGAGGATTCCATCATTCCCATAACTTCACTATCCCATATCTAAAGTACATTGAGAGTAAATTCCTTAGGTTAATTTCTTATGAGGGTATTACGAAATTGAATGGCTAGAAGGATTTCTAATGGATGAAAAAAAAACCTGAGTGTTTATGATATACCATGACGTATATGAAACATAACCTCCATATATAGTGTTATCTAAAGACTTGGGTATTAGGGAAGTACCCATCACATTTCAACCTAGGTAAAATTGATGACCAATTGCCATATAATGATAAATAAGATTAGTTTTAAAACTTTTTAAACATAATTTCTAGGACAAAATAAATATAAAGATGAAAATGATAAAATTTGAATTATAAATTTCAAACATGCAATAAATTAAACAATCAATTAAAATAGTATTGGGTTGGATAATATAGTCAAAATATAATATAATCAAATAAAACTATATTATTTTGGCCAATATAGTTGAAAATACACATAAAAATATATTAATGTAGATAATATAGTTTGGAAACACACACATGGCTTCAAGCTTACCAATATAATATGTATACATACGTGAAATGGTGTAAATTAGGCCAATAGATTTGGAATGAAATATATATGATGGTTTGGAAAACATGAATAAAAATATAATGAGACAAACATGAAACTAATCCAACCAAAGTATGGATAATATTTATGTCGAGTTCACTAGAATGTTTGCATGGGCTAAGATGACCTGAAACTATCCTCTTTATCTCAGTAGATTATGACTCAAACAAGGTAATATAAATGGAGATTAAGTATACTTGGATGATTGAGTATGGATCTAGGATATCCATAGATCTAGTAGAGGGTAACCTATCACTCAAATTTTAAGAGGAAAGGGTTCCAAGGCATAAGACTACAACATAAGTATATAACTCTCACTATGCCTAAACAAAGGTAAATTATTATAACTAGGATTAAAAGGATGAAATTAATGTAAATAATTATAAATGGGGTACTAGTAATGTAAATTATGGGTAAGTGGGTTTTAAGAAGGTAAGGTATAATGGTCAACTGAATGGGGGTCTATACAACCTAAGGTGATTATTAGAAAGCCTAAGAAAACCTATAGCTATACCTTAATATTGAGTTTAATAAATATTCTAGGAAAGCATACACATATACATCCATAGTAAAATAAAATATATCTAATCTACTAAGCAAGTAAATGAAAGTGTGAAGGGATATAAATAATTACCTTGGGGTCGACCCGTTGATGCTTCAATCTCTCACTTTGGCTCAAGTGGAGATTTGTAAGATATTTTTATAATTTTAAGACCTAAAATGATTGGATTAAGAAATTAATATCCTTAACCCCCAATGACCTATATTATTGATATTCAATGATACCATAAGATAAAACCTCAAACATAAGGTTTTAAACCCTTTAATGCTCAAAAAATAATACTTAGGGGAATAAATAAGAGTGAAATAAGAGTATATTAATGTGATATATATTATTAGGAATTAAATATGACTCATATATTATTCCAATTCCTAAAAATAATGCTAATTTATAAGTTAAGGGCATCAGCTAATTTGATAGTATTTAAATATGTTAGTTGGCACAATATGGTATCAACCAGGCCATATAGTATGTATGTCAAAAAAATACTTAGAATTATATAATTTTGATCAATAGAGTATAAGAAGGAAAAAATAAAAAATAAGTGGTATCATTAAAACATATACCATGATACATGAGAACTATAAAATATGAATAGGAAGTAGATGGAAGGGAAAGACAGATAGAGACTTGGAGGAGGTTAGGTTGGTAGTAGTGATGAGGTAACATGATAGAATGTGAAAATATATAAAATAAAATACCATGAACTCATCTCACCCCATTCTTGGTGCACCCTTTAAGGAATTAACTCAAGGATTTTATTGCATCAAGAATCCACTATAAGAGAAATCTTTAGTAAAATGATAAAGTTAAAATATTATGTGTATACAATGTTACCACCATTAGCGTGACTACATGTGGGTGGACAGTCTTCCATAAACATACATGGGAGTAAAAATTAAAAAATATAAGGTGATGTGAAATTTCCTTTGAAATTACTCACCAATATTCTATACCAAATCTAATATCTATTGTTATACAAAAAAATAACAAGGCAAGGATCCAAACTTATATCTCCAAAATACAAAAAATTCTAGGTAACCCCATTTAGGTAGCCTAACACAATTTGTTTAAGTAAAGAACGAGGTAGGTATACAAATTTTTTTATAAGAATTAAATGTGTCTTATATAACCTCAATAAGTCCCTAATAAAATATAATTGCCTTAGGCCCAATCAAGTATAATTAAAAAAAGGATTACAAGACAAATGACCTTGTCAGTCCCATAAATGCTCAAATTTCAAAAAAAAAAAAAAGATAAGTGTGGAATTAAAATGGAAATAATACATAATGAACCATATAGGGTCAAGAAGTACAGGTGTCCATACAAAGGTATAAAACTCATGAAAACTGGCATGAAACTCCTTATGTTGGATCAAAAAATTACCTTCATCATTTATCCCTACTTGAAAATCCCAAAAATTATCATGGATAGGTATGATTATTTAAATGATACGTAATGCTTTCATAAATGCCATTTCATGCATTGGTTGTAGTCCTAATCATCTGGAATCTTCCCAAAATGAGCTATCACCATCTATAGTCAAAATAACTCTTTTTTCCAACACCTTGTACACATGGCCTCAAATTTGGTTTCAATTTCCAATGAAAATAAATAAAATGGAGTGGGTTTCATGTTTAAAGACCCTCTATGGACTTAGAGGCATTAGGCACACCTTAAGAAGTATCTCACTTAGAGTTTTCACATTTCTCACCCTCTTACTCACTATGCTAGTTTTGACTAGCAAAGGTGAGAGTTATTATTGGAACAATTAGGAATTTTTTCAAGGAATTAAATGGACATGAAGAGTTATATTAAGTTTTAATCTTTCTTCTAAAGTTTATTTCATCTCTTGAGACCTCTTAGAACCTACATAATGCACAAAATAATTAGAAATACCCTATTTTGTACTCCATCCATATAATTCCATAAAATGAATCCTTATGGGGCATATCATAAGATATTATTATATAAAATAAATCATCATCTTTGGTAAACTATGACATTTTAGTTTACTAACTATTCCATTTTCTCAAACTGGTCCTTATCCAAGGGTTTGTAAGGGTTTAAGGATATTTCCACTTGTAAGATTTGTTCATAAAGATGAAACATTAGAAATGAAAAAAATCTCACAATAATGATGTTAAATTACCCTAATAACCTCCCTAAATTCCACTGGCATCCATGCACATCCTTAGAGGATATGTCAGCTCTTAAAATTGCTTACTCGAGCCCTTTCTTCCATTCACATAGGCCTAATGTTGGACTTGGGTCCAAAAATGGATTATTTTATGCCTTATCTACAATTTTAAGGATTTTAAAAATTTTAAGTGACCTTGTAAACATGATCTAATCCATTTTAGTGATCATCTAAAGCTAGAAGTGTGAATGACTCCCCATTTGGACACTAGGCCCAAACCTTTCCTAATAGGCCTGAGTTATCTTAAAACCAAACATGACATTTTTGTGCTTCCTCTTAGTTATAATAGATTATACACTTATATAATGATCCCATAATAATTATTCAATAGTATATAAATCTTATCTAATACTAGAAGTGGAAATGACTTCCTCATTTGGCACTAGACCTCACCATACCTCATAGACCTGACTGCAACCTTAAGAGTATAGAGCACCTTATTGAGTTTCACCATTATATGTTTGGTTTCCATGTTTATTTAATAAGTTTCATTCAAAACTATACATGTTATTTCAAATTATAAGTAGATCCTGGTCCACTTTTTATCCATTCTTGCCAAGACTACAGGGTTTATACATAAGGGGAGTGCCCTCTATCTAAGATAAAATAGAGGGAACTCCCATATATCCTCAAAAAATTATTAATGTTGTGAAAGATCATATAGGTTGTAAATACCCTCTATAAAAAAATTTATCCCTTTTTAAAACCATATGACCTTTCAAAATCACTAAAAACTGATATAGATTGCTAGGCAATAGACTATGTGCAGTATTGGTTATGTGAACTATGTGTTACTTGTTTGAGGCTCTTTATTTGATTTTTTTATATTATATGAGGGTTTATAAATTATATAAAAACCTTTTAAAAAGTTTTTTAATCAATTTCACAATCCAAATCCTCTACATGCCTCTTTATACTTCTTGACTGGTCATGACTATGTATAAGCCTGACTATATTTTGTTCCAAGGCTTTGTCCCAATAGGTGTCCTACATGGTTGGAGCTTGGGACAACGTTTAAAAACCCAAAATAGTTTCTTAATATCATATTATACCTATTTATATCATTTTTTTCATGTTTGAGTTATATACACCCCAAGAAACACAATTTATTTGCTCTCTGACCTTCACAATCAACTACAGTTGACTATGTGGGGTCTTGTGGGTGTATTTTATATGATATAGGCCTTGTTTTCATGCCTAATGTATTAATTTAAGTTATATACACTATCTACAACTATATTTTTTATTTTCATGTTGGAATTAAGTCTATTATCATGGCTATCTAGCCTACTCTCCATGGTGACCCTACATCTAGCCTATAGGTGTACATTTATGAAGCAAAGAGACCTATAGGTGTAGATGGCAAACAAAAAAATACTTATCCTCTCCTAATGGTGGTATTTTATGTCATATATGTCACTTTAACCATTTGGAATCATTACCATATAATATCATGGTCTATTTTTTCAACATTAGGTGAAAAATGTCTCTTTTAGACTCAGACCCGTAGATGTCAATGAAGGATTTTAGTGTCTTTATAGGAAACTTTGATCCTTAAAAACTTTAACCTATATTAGTGATTTAACCTCAATAGTTTTTAGATTAATTATCTTATATGTAGGATTTAATACAAAGTCATCAAGATGCATAAAAGGAAGTGGCAACCTTGTTATAAGATATCAACAAAAAACCAAGGAACTTTGTTTTACAGTTTTAGGGAAAGAAGCCCTGGACATTGTCATTTGCCCTGAGAATGAGATTCACACTTTCAACTTCCAATTTCACATGATAAAAGTTATATCATGGTGAAAATATCATACTATGACTCCCAAGTAAGTGCTAACATTGAACTAACTTCCCCATATGACACCTCAACTTCCTATTAACACCACCTAGAGGTGGTTACTATCATGTACAGGGAGTGGGTATTTGAATGATACCTCATTAGTTTTATTACCAACTTAACACCTAACACAGATCTATTATGATCTGTATAATATATTAATAATCTAATAAAGGTTTCATATCATGGTCCAACACTTCTCATGACACCTTTGATTCTCTATTAAGCCACCTGTAGGTGGACTTTTGCACACTCAGTCAGTGAAGATGGGTAAGTTGGTAGAACACATGGTTTGTGAGATTAAAAAGGGTTTTAATATTCTTAAATAATTCTAAATAGACTCTCTCTACTATCAATGACATTTTTCATCTAAAAACTCCTCCTAAACATGATATTCTTCATGAGGACACCTATATATGCATCTTGACTGGTATGTAGGTAGTAAATATGAATTAGAGTAATGTACCAAATAATATTATTTTATAGATACTTTACATCCTATCATGATGTTGATATGAAACATAAATATGTTTTATTACTCCATACAATCTATCACACTTCTTTTTCAATGTGAAACTCCTCAAGCACACATGGTTGCAGTTAGAAACAAGTAAAAAGTTCACTATGCATGCCAATGTGACTATGTTTCTTGCATATGAATGTAAAATATGAAGATTTAAAGAGGAGGGGACAAATAAGACATTTAATACATTGTGATGAACTTATCTACACCCTTTAAAAACATTATCAAAGCTTAGATATTTTGCAGATGGTGAAAACCTACCTATTACACAAAAAAGTGTCTTCACTTAAAATATGAGATAGTTAGCCCGTCAAAACAATTTTAAATACAAAAAAAAAGATGGATATGTTTATATGATGGATTAAACATCCTCTATAATCAATTTCAACATCTATATTTTATGAAATGATCCAAACTAAAGAAAAACCTATAGGGTTCATAGATTTGTAAGCAAAATAGATATGCCAACTTCATGAGGATGGTTCATAAATCAAAAGACATTATTATTTGAAATATTTTTATGAAAATTAATCTCTATGATTTTAATTTAACCTCTCAATGGTGTTTGACTTGAAACTTCTCCAACTATTCATACCAAGCATAAACGTATTAATCACATCTGCATGTCTAAAAGGGAAAGAAAGGAACATAATTGTTTTGGGAATTTTTTAGAACTTCAAAATTTTGTAATTAATTGAGACTATTTTTAGGAATATGAAGATATTATCCATGACCTTATACCATGTTTCACTTTCCCTCATGGGTCGTACAAGTTCCAAACTCCCCTTTTTTAGTTGATAACTTAATCTTCAATTAGATATCCTATAAGTTTCAGATGAGATTAACATTATT
Source organism: Torreya grandis (assembly GCA_037957365.1). Classification (NCBI taxonomy): domain Eukaryota; kingdom Viridiplantae; phylum Streptophyta; class Pinopsida; order Cupressales; family Taxaceae; genus Torreya; species Torreya grandis. The sequence continues at coordinate 100,244 of JARHVA010008934.1, read as the reverse complement.
GATATGGAATATAAATTTTTGGATATTTTATAGGAAACAAGGACACTTGGACACCTTGGGAACTATGACACTTGCATTTATGACCCCTAAAAGCCTTCTTTATGACTCAAAATGACAAATTTGCTAATATGACTAATACTAAGGTTAAGATGACATTAAATGACATCAGATAAATTATAATACACCCCATGAAAAAATATTTTATCCCATAAAACATCTAATACATAAAATTTTTACTTATATGGGTCCAAATTTGAAATTAACGTCAAACTTACTCAATAAATTGGTGACTCATAGGGGTAGTATGATTGCTATACTAACTAGACCAATAACCTTATTAGTCCTTTGGGATTAGGGAGTCCTCTAAAGTCTAAGACATAAAAAAAGGACATTGACCATTGACAACAAGCTTTGATCTAGATAATAACAATGACTACCTCAACTACACAAAGCAAAAGACACACACAAAATAAAGAAAACAAGCTAAAAATACACACACACATGTGCTCAAGACACTTATGAAAAATAGAAAATAAATAACTATGCACAACTAGAAACTAATCATACCTCCTTTATAGGATCAAAATGGAAGTTTATTGAATCTCATTCTTCATGAGATGAAACATAGTGTCAAACGTGTTTCTCCTTAGATTGGATGCCTTGTCGATTAGATCATATTTAAATAGGTCTCCAATGTAGATATATTCATGTTGAACTTGTACACATACCTCATATTTCTTCCTACTCTTTATCTCATAATCAACTTGCATCTTCTTTGTAGGCATGATATCAAGAGGAATGGTTTCTTGTTCTGTGGAAGATTGAGGACAATAGAATCTTGTTTTAACCTCCAAAATCTGAGGTGAACTTTGATCTTTCTCATCTATGACATTTTGAAAATTTTCATCTTGCTTAGAATCACTTATAATCAACTCTTAGGAAGTTGTAGACCCCTTGAGAGACTCAAACACATTACAAATGTTTTCAAATTTATACCATAAGTCCTCATCTTATTTTTGATTAGTACCATGAAGGGGAACAAAAATACAATCTCCTTCATCCTCTTCTTTAGAATATAAAATGAATTCATCCAAGATTTCTTCTTTGACACAAAGAAGACATTATTCATTATTAACCAAAAAAGAAGACTCAACACAAGGACTCACCTCTTCTTTAACACTTAAGGCATCTTGAGGGATATCAAATTTTATCTAAACTATCATAATTTTATCTTACTTATAAAAGGCTACAAGATCTTCAATATCCATCTCCTTCTTGGTGATGCCAAGAATAGGCATCTTGAAATTAGGCGACCTATCCCAATGAGAATACCAAGGAGCTACAAATTCTTCAAGCAAGAGTTATAAATTTTCCTCAACCAAGTACTCTTCTTTAGATTCACACACCATAGGTCCATCAAGTAAAAGGGTGATGGGATGAGGATAAGATGAACTAGTTGGTGGAGGTGGAACATAGGACTCAAAATTAGATTGAGAATGCATTGTAGGGGATTCTTTTAGGAGTTTTAGAGGAAGGGTAGGTATACCTAGGGATAAAATAGCTTGGTTATCTTTCTTACACTTGAAAATAAATTCATTGAAATATAATCCAACTTGAGCATTCTTTTAAGGGAGTTTATATGGGGTATGTTTAGGTATATTATCTTATTTTATGTCTAAACCTTCCATCACACCTTGACTTATCAATTTCATCCTTTACTCTAATTCTTCAATTTTCTTGGATAAATTCTCATGGAAAAGTCTCTCTTGAATTTGATAGGCATATTCATGAGGAAAGGGAGTACAAGAGGTATGACATGGAAGATAAGAGGTCTCTTGAGGAAGGGTGGAAGGGACTTGCATAGGATCAAGTTCTTTCTCAACTCTACACTCTTTATCAAGACTTTTATCTTCTTTCTTTCTCCATGATTCCACTATCTAATTAAATATTATGATGTTAAGATTGGGAGTCTCTTTTCGAGATGGTGATGTAATTTTAGGAGTGAATGAAGTGTTTAAGAAACTTTGAATCTCCTTAGGCTTGAATTCTACACCTTGTCTCCAACTTGGAATCTCGTATCTAAATGTCTCTTCTTGAGGTGGGGATGTAATAAGAGAGGGAAATGAGGGCTTAAATTACACTTCATTTAATAATGATATGGATTTTTTCAACTTCCTATTCACCAACTCAATCTACTTATCAATATTTGCTTCAAAAATGAGGTGTGTCTTACCAACTCTCTCTTCTAGCTAATTAGGAAAAAGATGGATTTGATAAGATTGATTGGGTTAATGAGTGAGAATCATGTAGGACTAATAAAATTATTATATAAGTGGATATTAAGGTTTATATTTAGGTGAGGCTGATTTTCATGAATTTTTAGCCTACCTTCCAAGGATGAAACTAGGCCATTCATATCTAGCATCTAACATGTGATCCTTTGCAAATTGGCTCTCTCAATGGGTTCCCACTCTCTTTTGACTAGATATAATGCATATCTCACCTTATAAATGAAATTAATAGGAATATATAAATCATTTCCCCTTTGTGTGTCAAGATCCAACATGTACTTTTCATATCCTAAGAGAGTTTTCTTTAAGTTTGAAATGGATTGAGTTGAAAAGTGACTAGGTTGACCAAGAGAATCGAGATATTGAGGGGGTTGGTTATAAGACTAACAAAACTCATTATAATGTTGAAAATGGTCATATTATAACTGGTAAAAATCATATTAAGATTGGTAAAGATCAAGACAAGGTTCATAAGGATTACCATAAGCACAATAAACCTCCCCAAGTTGTGTAAAATAATACTCAGCACCAAGTTCAGCCATGGAACTTCATTAAGAAGCAAGAACACAAAGAGTGGTTATTAACAATATTCAAAAGGAATACTTGGGATACTTGACTAGTTGATGTAACTTCATATTCACCATTGATGCTTATATAGATGCCTCTAAATGTTTATGTTTTGAAAGACAACACCAAAAATATTTTAACTTCTTAGACTAAGAGTTTCACCAGGTGTGCCAAAAACTATTGTCACTTGGACTTGCACCATTTAGAGAGATGTATTAGTTTTCCTCATCCAACTAGCATAATTGAAACACCTCTAGGCTTGTGGGTAGCCTATGAATAAGTTTAATATGTAGATAGGGTTATCTCTTATGATGTATCAATTTAGATCACTACTATACCTAAACATTGTGAGGGAAAAGGGAGAGAGAAAACTAAAACAAAAATATCATAAGGGAGGAGATTAAAAAAATATGTTGATGACTTCCAACCAGTTATATGTTACACATGAGAACAAAAGACTAACCAAACATACACTTTTCCAATTTGACTCTTCTCACATAAATGTTTCATTATGACATTATGGATGAATATCTAGGCTAAGAGGGATAAAGAAGAGACCTTTAATGAAACTAGTGAATAGGATAACTTAATTAACATTGAAATTTACTATAACACTTCACATGACCTACAATAATATGCTAAAAATAGGTAAGAGAATGAGACAACATGCTTAAGAATCTACAGTCTTCACTAAGCAAGATCCATCGTGTAAGTAAAACACACTATGAATAGCTATGGAAGAGGTAAAAATCAGTAGTTTTATTGATCAAATGGTATGAAAATGAGTATGTATTTTCCATAATAAGGTGTACCATAAGTTTAAAAAGGCCAAAATGGTTAGTTTTTATAGAATTTGAGAGAGAGAGAGAGAGAAAAAGAGAGAATTCCAAAGGTCACAAGGACACTTGTAAAGCTAAGTAAAGGAGTTAAATATTAATGAGAAGAAGATGTTAAATTAACCACTAAATTTTATGAAACACAAGTGTCCATAAAAGACATGAAACTCATGAAAAGTCGCATGAAACTCCTTGTGTTCACTCAAAAACCTGCCTTTATGATTTAACCCTATTTTAACATAAAAAAACTAATTAGGAATAAGTATGATGATTTTAATGATAGGGAATGATTTTATACATTCCTCTCCATTCATTTTTTGTAATCTTATTAATCTAGAATCTTCCCAAAATGAGCTATTACCATCTATAATCAAAATATCTCTTCTTTCCCACACCTTGCACACTTGGCCTCAAATTTTGTTTCGATTTCCAATTAAAATATATAAAATGGATGGTGTTACATGTTTTAACACCATTAATGGCCTTAGAGGCTTTAGACACACCTTAAAAAGGCTCTCACATGGAGTTTTCACATTTCTCACCCTATTGCTCACTATACTAGTTTTGACTCACTAATATGAGAGCTAATATTGGAATAATTATGAGTTTTTAAAAATAATTAAATGTATATGAGATGTTATACTAAGTCATAATATTTTTTTCAAAGTTTATTTCATCTCTTGAAACTTGTTAGAACCTGCACAATGCATAAAATAGTCATAAATACCCTATTTTATACTCCATCTATACAAATCCATATAAATAATCATAATGGGGAGTATATTTAGAGATTATTATACAACCTATAATCATCATCCTAGGAAAAATATTCCATTTTTGTGTACTAACTACTCCATTTTCTCAAACTAGTCCTTATCCAAAGGTTTGCAAGGGTTTTAGGCTATTTGTACCCTAAACTTTGTTCATATATATGAAAAATTGTAAATTAAAAATAATATCTAAATAATTATTTTAAAGTACCATATTAACCTTCCTAAACTCCATTGGCCTCAATGCACATCCTTAGAGGAGATGTGAGCATTTAAAATTGATCACTCAAGCCCTTTCTTCCATTCATACATGCCTAATGTTGGTCTTGAGTCCAAAAATGGATTCTTTTGTGACTTATATAAATTTTTTAGGATTTTAAACATCTTAATTTACATGATAAACATGATCCAATACATTTTAGTGATCATCTAAAACTACAAGTGTGAATGACTCCCCATTTGGACACTAGGCCCAAACCTTGCATAAGAGGCCTAAGTTATCTTAAAGCCCAAAATGACCATTTTGTGCTTCATATAAATTATAATATATTATAAAATTATATAATTGTCTCATAATAATTATCTAATAGGATAAAAATCATATCTAAGACTAGAAGTGAAAATGACTTCTTCATTTGGCACTAGGCCTCACCATTCCTCATAGACCTGACTGCAAAATTAAGAGTATAAAACACCCTATTTAGTATCACCCTTATTTTATTTGTTTCCATGTTTTTAGTATGTTTATTTAAATATTATACACCTTATTTGAAAGTATAAACATCTCCTATTCCACTTTTTATTCCATCTTGCCAAGACTGTTGGGTTTGTACATAAGGGGAGTGCCCTCTATTTGAGACAATATAGAGGGCACTCCCTTGTTTCCTAAAATAATGAATATTTTTGGAAAGTATAATATAGGTTTTAAATAGCCTATATAAAATGTTTCATCCCTTGGTAAAACCATATTACCTCTCAAAATCACTCAAAATTGATATAGAATGCTAGGCAATACACAATGTGCAATATTGGTTACGTGAACTGTGTGTTAATTTATTGAGGCTCTTTCTTTGAATTTTTATATTTTATGAGGGTTTATAAATTTTTATAAAACCATGAACAATTTTTTAAATCCATTTCATTACAAAAATCCTCTACATGACTCTTTATACTCCTTGACTAGTCAAGAATGTGTATAACCCTGACTGTATTTTGTTCTAATGTTCTATCCCAGTAGGTGTCCTACATAGTTGGAGCTTGAATAAATGTTTAAATACCCCCAAAGAGTCTCTTAGGATCGTGTTTTACCTATTTATACCATTTTTTCTATGTTTGAGCTATATACATCTCAATAAACCTAATTCATTTGTTCTCTACCCCTCACATTCAACTACAATTGATTGTGTGGGGTCCTATGGGTGTCTTTTATATGATTTAAGACTTTTTTATATTCCTAATGTCTTAATTTAAATTATATACACCATATATAACTATATTTTATATTTTCATGCTTGGAATGAAGTTTATTATTAAGACTATCTATCCTACTCTCCATGGTGACCCTTCGATCGGCATGTAGGTGTACATTTGTGGTGCAAAGAGACTTGTAGGTGTATATGGGACACAAAATACTAATTATCCTCTCCTTATGGTGGTATTTTAGATCGTATATGTCAATAAAACCATTTTTAATCATTCCCATATTTTTTCATTGTCCATTTTTTCAACATTAAGTGAATAAGGTCTCTTTTGTACTCAGACTTATAGATGTCAATCAAGGATTTTAGTGTCTTTGTAGGCAACTTTCAGCCTTCAAAAGTCCAACCTCCATTAATTATATTACATAAATATTTTGTATAGTCCTTGTCCTATATGGAGTATTCAATACAAGGTTATCAAGATGCATAAAATGAAGTGGCAACATTGTTAAAATATATCAATAGAACACTAAGGAACTCTACTTTGCATTTTTAGGGAAAGAAGCCTTGAATAATGTCATTTTCCATTAGAATGTGATTCACACTTTCAACTACCAATTTGACACTCCAAAATGTCTTCCATGGTCAAAATATCATACTAAGACTCTTAAGGAATTTCTACCATTTCTCCAACCTCCCCATATGACACCTTAGCTTACTACTAACACCACCTATATGTGGTTACCATCATGTACAAGAAGTGGGTCTTTGAATCATTCCTCATTATTTTTATTACCAACTTAACACATCACATATATATGTTATGATCTATATGACATATTAAGAATTCAATAAAGGTTTCATATCATCATCCAACACTTCTCATGCCATGTACGATTCTTTGTTAAGCCACTTATTGGTGCACTTTTGTACACTTAATGAATATGGGTAAGTTAGTAGAACAAATGATTTTTGAGATTACCCAATAATTATAAATAGACTCTTTCTAATATAAATGAAATTTCTCAGCTCAAAACTCCACTTAAATGTGATATTCTTCATGAGGACACCTGTATATGCATCTTTATTGGTATGCAAGTAATAAGCATGAATTAGAGAAAATTACCAAAGAATATTATTTTATAGTTACTTGAAATCCTCTTATGATGTTGAGATAAAACATAAATATTTTTCAAGACTCAATAAAATATATCAAATTTCCTTTTCAATGTGACACTCCTCAAGCACCATGGTTATAGTTAGGAACATTCAGAAAGTTGACTGTGCATGCCAATGTTACTATGTTTCTTGCATATGACTAAAAAATATGAATATTTATTTGGATCATGAATATTTAAATAATATGGGAGAAATAACATATTTAAGAAATGGTGATGAACTTATCTATACCCTATAAAACCATCATCAAACCTTGGAGATTATGTAGATGTGTAAACTTGCCTATTATATAGAAAAGTGTCTTCACTTGCAATCTTAGACATGTATCCCATAAAAAACTTTGAAATAATAATAAAAAATTGATATAATTAGAGTACACCTGTACATTGATATGTGATTATATAGGATGTTGAAATTCCCCTTTTTTAGTTGATTACTTGATCTTCAATTAGATAACCAACAAGTTTCAGATGAGACTAACATTCCTGATAGGGAATCTAAATTATTAGATTTTTGACAGGAAATAATAATGTGTACACCATGGTAACCATGCCAATTGCATTTATAACCCTTAAAATCCTTCTAAATGACTCAAAATAATAAATTTACTAATATGACTAAGACTTAGACTAAGATGACATAAAATGACATCAAATAACCTATAATACTCCCCATGAAAAAATATTAGACCCCATAAAACACCTATAGAGTTAATTTTTTACCTATAGGGTTCCTAATTTGACCTATAGGGTCAAATTTGGTCAACACTCCTCTCATTGGCTAAGAGATCTCACTAGAGACAAAGGTTGGTTTTACATGATGACAAAGTCTATTTGAGTGGAATAGATGTTGTTAAATTCTTCTCTAACCACACCCTAAGTCCACTTTATGTGTTCATTAACATAAAATCCTTGACTCTTGAAACTAATAGTACCTTGCCATAAATGGTGGTTATTACTTGATTTGTAGATGACGGAGCCATGTCGATAGATGATTCCCTTTGCATTAATCATCCATATCTACCCCATGATAATAGGTCCATTATAGATGGAAAAGCAATCTAATATTATTGGTTTTCTTATATCTTCCATATTAATACAGACCTATATACTACACAACCTTTTTTTAGATCTAAATAGGTCCAAAAAACCCAATCTATCTATGTAGGAACCAATAGTTCACCATATACATGGATATTTCTTAAAAAGGTGAACATAGTTAAAAAATAACCCTAATCAATAAAAATTTATGAACTAGAGGTCTATATTTATCTCCAATTGTGGTCCTTTTATGTTCCTTATATCTTAATACATCAGTGTGTCCCTTTAATGGTGTGGGATAAATTTTTAATGGTGGAAAGATGACCTTGTAAGACCCATTTACTTTTTGTCCAAACTAGCTTCTCAATTTCCATTAAAATTCTTGAGCTTTCCTATGTTTTAATTATCTATCAATATTTGTCTCAGCTCATTTGACATTTTGACCTATCTCACACCATTGATAATACTTTATAAAAATGACCAAAATTTATTTATCTTATCCTTAAATTTTTATGTCTATCAAATATTATGCCATGTGGTAGCCCCATGTTTGATTTCAATATCCACTATTAGTCTACTAGCTCATGCAGTTATGCCACATGTCAACCTCTTGAGTTCCTTGACTATTGGATCCATCTCATACCATTGGATTAGGATATACGATTGAGAGAGGACCATTAGATCAACTGGGACCCACTATTTTAAATCCAATGGCTAATTCATGAGCTTAAAATTGACATCCTCACTCCCATCAAATAACATTCATTTGATCATCAATTTAAAGCTCAAAATGATTTGTTTCACTCAAGCTTAAACTTGTTATTAGTGAAAATGTCTTATGTTGTAGGTCCAAATTGAGAAGCTTATAACTTGAGATAGAAATATTATGTAGACATGAAAATTTCAAGGAATGATTCTAAGATGTGAAACTACAATTATTCATGATCCACTAGTTTATGAGGGCTTCTTGAGTGAAGATAAAAACTACATAAGTAAACTAGTCCATTTACTCTTATGTGACATCTATGTGATGGTATATCTTTTAAACTTTGAAAAATTCATCATCTGATCAATCCTTTAAGATCTTTATGAATTCTTAAGGTTTGTGCAACTTGTTCCATGCTTTTGAATGCTTAGAACATATGAGTACCTACTTGGATCCTCCATTTTTGCAATTTGAACCCATTTCTAAGCCTTTGATTCAATAATTCATCAAACCATGCAAAATATTAATATGTGGGTCAATTTTTGCCAATATCTATGCAAGAGATCCTAAACCATGTGCCTAGTCTAGTCTATTGGGTATGGAGTCTCTACTTGGATCTAACATATTGACTTGGATCCAACAAGAGCTACTAATATTACTTTTACCTCTTTAAAATAAACACAAAGACCAAAAGGAATAAAATGGAATAGAGTTCCAAAGGCACTTATTGAATATAAACTATCCTAGAAAAAAATAGGGACAATAAACAAATATGCCAGAATAACACTTATAGGAATTTGAACAAAACTATCCTAATATATTTACAGCTTAAAACTATGTTTACCTTCCCTCTTAGATAAAAAGGAAAGTTTGACAAATTTCTATATTCATGGGATGAGGAATTGAATGATGCATGTAGATTCTTGACCCTTGGTCTTGATTCCTCCTTTTTCATTATATCTACCAACTTCATTGTCATGATGATTAGTGAGAACTAGGTAGCTCTAAATAGGTCAGCTATGTGCACCTAGACAGTCTCAATTTTATCATATGGTTCCTCAAATTAAACCTCCAATCGTGGTTCAACAAGGTATACCTCCTTGGTTTCCATGGTGTCCTTAATAAGACTAGGCTTCTTCTTTGATTCAAACTCCTTAGGCTGATCAAGGAGCTCTACATATTATACCCAATCTTGGTCATTATCCTCCATGGGAGATTATTTGTCCTCCTTCTCAAGTACATGATTCTTTTCAATAAGAGATATCTCAATCTCATCCATGTCCTCTATTTGTCCCAATTTATCATCAAGATAGATATTCTCATTCTACTTGGACATCCTTAGAGTAACACTATCTTCTTTAATCTCTAAAACATTAATGCTATCCTCAGAAGATCCAACCTAATATAATATCTCATCATCCAAGTCTGCCATCTTAATTTCACCAATATCACTCATGAAATCATGGTAAAACTACTACCAATGCTATTCCTTATGAATTTTCTCTACCTTAGTAATGGTGTTGTGTGAGTTGTCCTCATGGCTAACTTACAAAAAAAAAATCATGTAATTAGTCTATATTAGCTACCACAAGGTCTTGAGAAGATTATTGATCTTGGATAATGGATATGTGATTAATAGGTTCTTGAGAAGTAACCTCTTGATGCACATCTGAGACTTTTTCTTATTGGATCTCATATCCAAATTGTACATACTCTTGTTACTCATCCTCTTTAACATTATGAAAGACTGAGTCATCCTTTCTCTCACCAAGTGGTGTCCCAATACTGATCTCCTCTTATGACTCTAATAATTCATCATTATCCATTCTAAGTTTAAAATGTATTTCACTACTTACCTCTTTAAGAAGTGTCATAGGATATTCTTTGGATGAATCCAAGAGAGATGAGACATATGTGACACCTCCTTGGTTTAAGTTTTTGTGTTTGACAGTCATGTCCTCCTTTTTCATATACCTTTGGATGGATTTCTAAGATAGAAATGACCTAGATTCTTAAGGAGGGACGGATGCAGGCTGAGTATATTTTTATTTACCTAACTGCATGATTTGGTTCTCTATTGAACTTTTATTTTTGTTCTCCTCTTCAATCCTTGTCTTCAAATCTAACTTTTTAATTTGCCTCACCTATTCTCTTGGAACAATTTCTCTCTAAGGTGATTAGTGGCTCCATGAAGATAAGGAACACAAGAAAACTCTTGAGGAGGAATGAGAGAGGTTTTTATAGGTCTAGATCCTCCTTTATCTTGGGATTTTAAATATATATTTGATTTATTTTTCCCACCCCATGACTTCACTAATTGGTTCCAACTTGGAACCTTGAAGGACTTCATAAGGGGTTCTTGAGGAAGGATGGAGTCTTAGATCTCAACAATAGGTTGTCCCACAACAATATATTTCTTTATTTGATAGTTCTCTTATATAGGTGGGTCTTCCATGTTTTTAAATAGTGGATTACCTCTCTACCAACTCACCCATCTCTATCTCACCAAGTGAGATTTTTCTAACTCTACCTGTTACCATCCTTATCAAATTGTATTTTATTGATAGGGTCTAATATCCTAGAAGGAAAGGTCTGAGAAACACATGAAGAACCTATCATATCCAAAGTGGTACTTGGAATGGTTTCTTAGGGAGGAATGGGTGGCACATAAAAAAGCTAAGGTGTTGTATGTGTAGGCACATGAGATTGGTGAGGCTAGACCTATTATTCCTTAAGGCCTTTTAGCTTATTCTCAATGCTTTGAATGTAACCATGTACATCCATCTTCTCACCTATGATATTGTTTTACTTTTCTCTATGTATATGTGTCCATTATACTTTCATTTTTTTCAATGACTCCCTCACATGATGAATTATGTGCATAGGGGCATCTTGGTCATAACACTTTTGTGAGCATAATTCTAGTGCATGTTTGTCAAGGCTTATTAAAGTTTGCTTAAGTGATGGTATGGATAACTCATGATAGGGTCAATGGTGAATAGTATTATGATGGGCTTCCTATCCATATGAAGGGTTAGGGAAATATTCTTGTTAATAAAGGTCATAAGAAACTTGACAAGGCTCCTCATAGCTTTGATAGGGTCTCAATAAGGTTGGTTAGACTCATAAGGACCATATTGGGAGCATTAATAAGGAGGTAGATAATAAGAATATTCACCATAATTATCAATAGAAAATTTATATGTCAAATGAGATGCAAGAACTTATTAGAAACTTCATTGAGACATACCTGGTCTTCTCATAACTAAAATTTTAATTTGGAGTTTCCTTTGGTGCTAATTTACTTGCTTGCAAAAGTTGATTAGAGGAAAGACACATGAATATCTTTCAACTCTTTTGGACCTGATCCCACCAAGCATGCCAAAACTATTGAAGATATAGATTGTACCCTATCTATACGTAAAAGTGTTTATGTCTTAATTATAAATTTATCTCAAAATGGGACTGACCCCAGGCTATGGGTATCCTATAATGGGGTTAGACCTTTGGGATTTTTAAAGAGGATAGATCCTCTGATGCATCATTTTAGCTCATAACCACTACTAAAACCTACTAATGTCAAAGGAAAATGGAGAGAGGGATAACATGAAAGGAAAACCCTAAGCTAAAGATGGTGATGCACCTAGATATTGTTGATGCACTTAGTTTGACTCTCAAACACTAATAAAATAAGCAAAATACCAGATCTTAGATTTCAAATATCTATCATACATTAGTGTTTCATGAAAAGGTTCACCAAATGAACACAAGCTAAGGAAAATAATGGAAAGTTCTAATTCAATACACTAACCAATCATAGTATCCACATGTGGGTTGCAATCAAAAGATGTAGAACACTAAGAATGACCTGCATAATAAGATAAAATAGTAACTAGGTGATATCAAGACTTAAAATTGGATAAAAGGTATACCACATATGGAAATAAATTAACATGTATACACTATACTAGAATAATGAAATATAAAAAACAATATTGTATTCATCTCAAGAGGTAAAAAAATCCATCTTGGTAGAGTTTAGTCATGCCTAAGAGAGGAAGTAGAGGGATACCAAGAGGATTATAGATATGATGCATTTTTTTGATCAAAAGCATCTATATATAATAGAAAGAGAGAAAGAGAGATATGGGAATAATGCCTTGGAGAGTGGAAAAAGTATACTCAAGATCAAGAAGTGAGATGGTAGCTCATTGATTGATTTTTTTATGCATGGTTTGATCAACAAACATATTCCCCTTTGTCCCAATAGTCCTCCAAGATTTTATCATTCGTTAAGAGATCCCACTAGAGATAAAGGTTGGTTATACATGATGACAAAGTCTATTTGAGTGGAATCAATGCTCTTAATTTCTTCTTCAATTACTAGTTCACCACCTTGGGACCCTAAGTCCAATTCATGTGTTCATGAGGATCAAATCCTTGAATCCTAAAAATGATAATGCCATGCTATAAATGTCAGTTAGTATCAGCTTTGTAAATAATGGAGATACTTTTATAGATGAGACCCTTTGCATTAATCACCCATTTCTTCCCCATGATCATAGACCCACTATGGATGGAAAACAAATATAATATTATTGGTTTTCCTATAGTTACCATATTAATATAGACCTATAGACTACATAGCTTTTTATAGATCTAAATAGGTACAAAAAACTCAATCTGTCTATGTAAGAACCAAGAGTTCACCATATACATGAATCCTTCTTAAAAAGGTGAACATATTTGGATAAATAACCCTACCTGATACAAATTTTTAAACCATAGGTTTGTATTTATCTCTAATGGTGGTCCCTTTATGTTACTTGTATCTTACTATATTAGTGTGTCCCTTTAATAGTGTTGGATCAAACTTCATTGGTGGAAAGATGACCCTATAATACCCATTTTTTTGGGTTGAAAATGGCTTCTTGACTTCTATTAAAAGTCATGGGTTCTCCTTTTTTATAATTTATCATTAATATCTAACTCAACTCATTTAAAATTTTGGCCTATCTTACACTACTAATCATGCTTAGTATGAATTACTATGAATTATTAATCTTACCCTTTACTTGTCAACTCTATCCAAGATTATGCCATATGGAAGCCTTGTATTTTATTTCAACATCCATTGTTAGTCTACCAATGCATGAACTTATACCACATATAAACCTTTCAATCTCCTTGATTGTTTGACCCATCTCACACCATTGGATTGAGATGTATGATTGAGTGATGACCATTAGATCAATTAGGATCCACTATTTGAAATCCAGTGGCTACTTCATGAGCTTAAAATTGATGTCATTACTCTCATTAAATTACATTGGCATGACGATCAATTTTAAGATAAAAAGTATTTATTTTTCTTGATCTTAAATTTGAGGTTAGTGCGAATGTCTTATGTTGCAATTCTAACTTTAGAAGCTTATAAATTGAGATATAAATCTTGAGTAGGTATGAAAAATTTAGGGATTAATCCTACCATGTAGAACTACAATTTTTCATGATTTTTGGTTCATGGGGGCTTTCTAGGTAAAGATAAAAATTGAAAAAGTGGACTAGTTTGTTTGCTCCTACATGATGTCCTAGTGATGGTCTAGCTTTTAAACATTGAAAAATTCATCCTTTGATCAATACTTTAATATTTTGATGGATTATTAAGTGTTGTGAACCTAGTTCATACTTCTAAATGATAAAATCATATGAAGACCTATTTGGATTCTCTTTTTTTAAATCTAAACCTATTTCTAAGACTTTGATCTACTACTTCATCAAACCATGCAAAATCTTCATATGTTGTCCAATTTTGGCCAACAGACATGATTTAATTTTTTTAATTCCTTTTCTCTAGGAATGTGATGCAAGGATTGAATTCAATATCCACTACCCAAACATTTCCAATTTATTTCTCCTTTGGTGTCATGTATGGTAAATTGATTGCTCTACATTCAATGTCCACTTTCTTGTTAGAAGGCCATCTAATAATATATGTTTTAGTTACCTTTGTACTACAAGTTTCACAATGTTTTAGAATGTTCCTTTTGTAAATTATCAATTCATTTTACACTAGTGGGGCATGATTTAAAACAAAAAATATCCCTTTGTTGTTCAAATTCAACATAACCAATTTTTTTTCGTCATTTGAAAGAGTTGTATATTTGTGTAACAAATGTACCCTTTCCTTAATAAACTCATTTCTTAGGCTATGAAATATGGTAGGAGGTTTGATAAATCCAAGCAAGGTTTTTTATTTTTGTAGTGGTTTTATATGCATAATTGAACTGAAATTATTGTGTCCTTATTCCATGCCATCATCTCTAGAAAGCTTATCTTTTATGTGTTACATCATTATTATGCTCCATATAATAAAAATGTCAACTCCACTCACAAAATTATCCACAAAATCTCTACGAAATGGAAGTCATATATTCAAATCAAAAACTTTAATTACATTAAAACTTACACATTCAATATGTATTTTCTCATTATGGCATTTGGAAGTTAGATTTATGGATTCCAAAGAGTTAGCATCTGGGCCTAGAACATTGTGTGTTCTTCCTTCACCAATGACCTTACCATTATTTATGATAGAAACATAATCTCCACATTGGACAGCCATTGATGTATGGTTTTTTAGCTTGGACATTTGAAAAAGACATGAAAAGATTTTTTAATTAAGGTATTTATAAAATTGGTCCAATTTATTCCTATATGTAGGAGATAAAGCTTTATTTATACCATAACACAAGCATTTAGATATGTTAAAACCTAAAAATGTTAGAAAGGTAATGTATACCACTTTTTTTTAACAACACTTATCTATGTCAATCCCAAAAATAATATATTTTAATATCATATACCACATACTTCAATCCTCATTTCATCTTAATTTTAAGGTATCTCCTAGGATATACCTTTCAAACATGCATAAAAGTGGAATAGCTGAGTAGAGAAAAATAGTTAATTAAATAAACATTAAACCATGTATTTTAATAGTATACAAATGATATTTAGAAATGGGTTTTTTGACCAAAAAAAGGAAAATGATAAGCTACTTATATTTTAGGATCATGTATGTGATTTGAACCTTTGTGGTGAACCCAATATTTTTAAGGTGTCTCCTAAGAGATACCATTCAAACATGCATAAGGGTACCCTTGAAGGTATTACAAGGCCCTTCGAGGTATGTCTTAAGGTAGTACTAGGTGATACCTTAAAGATCATTGTAATAACTTCAAGTGTACCCTTATGCATATTTAAAGGTATATTCTATGAGACACCTTAAAGGTACCCTTGAAGGTACTATAATTCCCTTCAAGGTATCGCCTTGAAGGAACTAATAAGTTATAACTTGATGGGCCTTATAATACATTCAAGGTATCTCATAGAGGATACCTTTTGGATCCCTAACACACCCCTTTCAAGAGCATATCTTTGAAGTAACTATTGGTTGATACCTATTGGAATCAAGAGAATCAAAGATGTTGCATGTTTGAAATATATATCTAAGAGGTACCTTCAAGGTACTATTGTACCCAACATCCCACACTCTAAAATTTATTTTGAAAAGGGACCTATTACACCCTAAATATAAATTAGTTTTGATGTGATAATTGTTATTAACATTTGAATGCATGATTAACAAGATAAGGTCTCTGAAGTTCTCATTTATTGAGTGATAATATCTTGTTAATATGAATTTATCCAAGATTTATTGGAATTAACATTTTCCTCATTATCTTAGTATTAGATACTTTGTTTTTGAGCTAACATATTAATGGTTATCTAAATACTTATGTGTACATTAGTTTTCTATGTTGCACATGATAGAATTACCCAATCAATATTCAAAATTTTACTTTTTTTGAACTTCTGTGAAACTTCCTAGTTTTGGGTTTTATTTATTTTGATATAACTAGCTAACTAGTTTGTCAGAGTGTTTTTATTTCCTCATGCAAGTTATTTTTTACTTGTATTTTTTTCCATTTTTCCTGTAGAATTTCCAAGTCATCAAAATCTACCATGTTGTGTCTACCTGATTTACCATTGCCATTTGAACACTTAGAAAATACTAAAAGACTCATAGGTAAGTAGATCACTAGGATTTGGCCATGTGTTTAAATCTTATTCACTTAGAGATTGACAATATTAAAGTTAATTTTTACAAAAAATTTGGGGCAACAAAGTAGCGATCGTCATCCACTTGTCATGATCACACTAGCTTATCACTATCAGATCATTCTAAGAATTGTTTAAATTCTCTGGGGTAGAAAGGTGTACCACACTCCTACGTAAATGGATTGCCTAAATTATACCACATATTATGATCTTTCTAGTCCAAAGAAATAATGTGAAGGATAAAAAAGAAAATTACCTATAAAAAGTAGAGTGGTAGAATTTCACCATGTGTTTATAAAATAACACATCAATCAAGTAATACTAGTACAAAACTCTTGAAAGGATTTGAACATGTGACATATGTCAAGTAATGATGAAAAAATTCATTAAGATATAGGGAGAAGTGACATAGAAGTGGAGCTAGTAAAAGATGGCACTTTGTTGGGAAAATTTAAAATATGAAATAAGTAAAGAATAAAGAGGTAAAGGGTAATTGTAGTCATTAATATACATGATTTAGCCAAGTAATTACATTCAATTTAGTAGGTTTTATGAATCTAAAAGGTCTTATAGGTTATCATATAAGTCAATTGCAATTAAACTATCATGGATTTAGCTATTGCCCAACAAATTAAAAATTTATTATCACCAAGCCAATTTTTTTTACAATTTTAGATAACTATAACTCGAGTGCAAAAAAAATATCTTGTGATTCATGTATTCCACCTTCTCCCTCTACATACTATATTACAAGGTTAGTGATATACACTGATATAAGGTTTGATGAGGTTTCCTTCAATAACAACTTTAAGCACTATCCTATCATATGGGAAGATGTCAAAGCAATAAAACTATAGGATTCCATAGATAAATTTCCTACCATCACATGAAAATACAAACAAGACTTAGTGGTAATCAAGAATATGGGCCTACATGATGTAGTATCAAAATTTAAGGTAATGCCATGCATTGACTTAGTTTTTTTCTATTTATAAATGGTCAATTTTTTAAGACACTTTTGCACTTCTAGTATAATGCACTAGTAGCCTATATTAGTAGACAAGATTTTTAGAAGTAATATAAACTCCCTAACCTTAAAATATGTTACAATCAAGCCCTAGTGAACTAGTGTATACCTTAAAATAATCTAACTAATAAGTTATAAGAGTGGGAAACTGACCCAACCACCTTTGCATTTAAGAAAGCCACATTTTCTATCCTAATTATCACTTTTAGGACTAAAATTAAGATTGACATGGCTTGGTTGAATAAAATTTATAGCTTCCCAAGCATAACCCATGTTAATGAGGTGTGTATTCCCTTGTTGGACACCACATCACCTACACCATTATTGTTTCCATAAGGGAAATCATTGGTGCTAATTTGATTCACCAAGTTAGTAGATTAGATAATAGGCTAGATGATAATTTTTATATGATGTCTTATCTAGTGGACATGATAACTAATATTTCCCACTCATCCTTAAAATAACCCTAGGAACCATCTTTTGATTATCCCAAAAAAAGAGTTTATCATGAATTCAAAATTTTTAACATCGTCAAGTTCAAGAAAAACATAACGAAGCCAATAGAGACTTTCTACCCTATGGTGTACCAATATATTTACGGTAAAGATATGCCTAGATTGTTTGATCATATCATAAGAACTATTGATAAGATTGGTAACATCTAGATTTACCAATATTTCACAATCATCATGATAGAAGTCATTAGAGCCCTTCCCATATATCCATCTCAATTAGTCCTGAATAAGGTGGTAGAGAAAAACATTATAGCTCAATTGGTTGATTTTATGGATGTCACCTTAAGGAGGACTAAGCAAGGGGAAGTCCACCTAACTCCCCTCATCATTGGTTGAATCCAGTAATCCATATGGGAACATTTTCAATTAGTTTGTAGAATTAAAACTTCCTATGAATTCAAATGGGCACCATACAGATCATAGAATCAAAATAAAAGGGTCAAGAACCACCTAAAAAGAGTCAAATCTAGGGTTAATATTGATTATGTCCATGTTTCATACCCACACAAAATAGTATTCATGGATGATTTGAATAAAAAATTGTCCATAAGAGGATGAACAAAGATAATATGTCTTTGATGGTGGCTAGGCATATACAATATAACTCAAAGACCACCAAGCAAGATGCCAAGAGAATTGAAAATAAATGTTGGGTCTCTAAGCCTCCTATAAGACCCATCTCATAGGTAGAGATATAAGAATTGGATGGTCCATTTGGGAAACCACATGTGAAGGAGAGATAGAGAGTTAGCCAGGTCCCTTTTTAAAAACCTAGGCTAGTGGTTATTATTATGGATACCATTCTAGTTTCCACTCCTCAGATGACTAATACTTCAAAAGGTTCCTCAAGTATGGCTCAAGAAAGTGGACCATTCTCAATGTTTCCCTTTCCTCTATTTAATATGACACAACAATTAAGCCTTCCATATTTCCTTTCTCATATTACTAGTTTGATTCCACCTTTATCCCCAATCCAAACCATTTTTATTCCACCTCTATCCCCTATTTCACCCCTAGAAGCCACTAATGTTCTCACCTATTCACCCCTTAAATATCAATATCCTTCTCTTATTCACACCATAATATATATATATATATATATATATATATATATATATATATATATATATATATATATATCCTTTTGGTAAACCCATGAAGGCAGCCCTAAAAGGACAAATAGAAGAATAGTTAAGCATTGGGAAAGGTTATAAATAAGTAGATCCTTTAAAATTACTAGATAGTGATGGAAAAAGTATGAAATTTTTGGAAATAGAATGTTCTACTGAATAAGAATGTGATGATAAAAATGAAGCATCCTTGTCATAAACTATCATTGAGACCACTAAAAGTGAACTAGGTGGTGACTAGTTCTTAGAATAGGAATCCCAATTAGGGGATACTAAGATCTTAAGGAATAGTTTAGTTTTAACTAAACTACTATAAAATTTAGAAGGGAATAGTGAAGATGAGACAGAGTCTAGGTCTCCACTCCTACACATGGATAAGAAGTTAACATACCTTTAGACATAGTGCCATATATCACAATAATATTATCTATATTAATAACCTCCCAAACTATTTTTACACAAGGGGTATTCAGGCTCCTCATTTCCCATCTATGGTTAAAACCACTACTATTATAGATAGTACCATGGAAATTGCTTACCCTATTATAGGTTCCAAGAATGATCAAATGGATATAGTGGCAATTCATCACCCCAATCATAACCCCTATGACCAATGTAGTATTTTGCACAAACTCACCTTCCATAAACACTTCTAGGGTCAATATTGAGTCTGTGATTGTCTATTTGAAAGAGTTGTTAAAAATACCTTTTACTTATTTATTATTTACTCCCCCAAACACTTAGGCCTTTGGAATAAATGGGAAAGTAAATTTTTATATTTTGGTCTCATTTACTATTTTTTATTCCCCAAATATCCCTCCCTATCCATCTACTCAATTGGACATGTTAATCAATCATGTATCCCAAACAGAACCTATTGAAATTATATAAATAAAAATATCGGATGAAGTAAGGCTAGTAATCAATATAATAACCCATAAAAAGGCCATTAGATGGAGAAAGTATATTCCCCCATTTACTTGAATGGGAACCTCTTATCCTAAAACTATGCTTCTTACAAGACAATCCCCATATTCTACTATTCTTGAGTACGCAAAGCCTAAAACACAACCATTTACCTTAAGTGTCCTTAAATGGATTAAAAAGATGAAATGGGAAGAAGAAATAAAACATTATTTGGTTATGGTGAAGAAACCCATAGTAAAGTTAAATTTTGATAAAGCAACCAAGACTATGAAGAAGATCAAGAGGAAAACAATGATAGGTGAAGGGAAAAAGAGAGAATTAGAGCTAAGGGAGGATGTTTTATCTCTAACCAAAAGGAGAAAAGTACACCCCTCTGACTTGGGCCATCACATAGAAGATCCTTAATATTTTATGGATTCAATAGGGGTAGTGATAAAGAAAATTTTTAGAGGTTATGACTAGGCCATAGAGACTCTACAAGGGATAATAACCATATAACCTCCAAGGGACCTTATTATTAGTGTTAAGGGAATAACTTAGAAGTTGTATGATGTTATCTAGCTGATAAGAAGTGCTAAGAGATATTCATATCCCAAGTGGGGAGATGTGGTTCTCCTTGCTGAAAAAATGAATAAAATAAAGGCCAAACTCCATTTATAAATCCAAGCATCCAAGAGAAAGGCATACAATCATATAAATATTAAAATTACTTATGATGTAGTATGGGCCCAAAATTATGTGGTTGTGAGAATACATGAATTAATATGGCATAAAGAGATGCAAAATTTGATGTTGTAACGGCTATGAGGGGTAGGCCATTTCCATTTTTGGATAGCTAAGGATCTAGTATGTGATCAATCAATAAGGAGAACTAGTCCGTAGATCCGTCTTTAAGGATCTACTTCAAACTACAAAAGATAGTTTAAAAATAGAGATCAAAGGCACAATATATAAAATACAACATGACTTATTGAAATTTATGAACTTTATAGAGGTAAAGTCCTTAGTATAGAGACTCTATATGTGGAGCATGAGGATGTGTTGAAGATGCACATAAAGTTAATAGATAATCTCTCATAGATTTTGAAGAGATATCTATTAGACTTAGAAGAAATAGAAGTTTATTTTTAGGAGAGCCATGCCCTATAATTGAAAATTAAGGAAAGTATGTATGCTTCTCAATCCACTTTACCTCCATTGTCCACCTCAACAACACTTATGTGTTTAGCATCTAGACCTACCATTACAACAACTTCTATAACAACAGACAACAAATCAACATCACCAAATGTAAATACTTCCTTATCAATATATTATTTTGTCATCTTATGGTGAAAATTGTAAATAAAATTTTGTTATGACTATCTTATATTTTATGTGATGTTAACAATATCTTTAAACCATACATGCCATATGTGTCTCTTCATGAGATATTTTAGATTATGTAAAATTGAAAATGTCTTATGTGATGATGTAGACCTATAAGTTATCTTAAAAACACCTTCAAAGAGGCAAGTAGAAGGATAGTAAACTAGGAATACTCTTCTTCACAAATTCACCATACACAAGCATACTAAGCACTGATTTAAGACAAGAGATAGGCAAAGAGTTGGTCCCATTACTTCAAAAGGTAGTTCTTGAAATATTTTTATAGGTTGTTACAATATTAAATGAGTACACTTTTGAAAGAGTCTCAATGAGTATCCATGTACCAAAAAATAATTAAGTATTATAAGAGATGAGAACCCCCATAAAGGGGATGAGACTAGAATATATAAGAGAAGTAAGAGATAAAAAACCAAGTGGAATCATGCCATTAGAAAGGGAAAACACCATGTTGAGTCATTAATTAAGTCTAAAATACCATATTTTAACCTAATGAATGACTTGCCACCTTCTTGATCGATTATGACACTACTCATGGCTTACTAAGAGAGAAAGTCCCCAAAGGCCTTGAGAGGATGCATTGAAGACACAATCCTTTTATTGGATCTTTCATGCCATCTCCCACTGAAGACAAAATTTTCATGTTCATGTCTCTAACAAACTCATGGATTTGTATATTTTAGGTGGTTGTTTGTCAAAAATATGGCCATGTTGAAAGATTAGGACCCTTTACATAATCAAAAATATCCACACTCAATCAAATTTTGGACCTAGATCTTTTGATATAGATAGAAAACCAATCTACTTTATTGGTTTTCCTATAGCCACATATATCGATGTAGACCTATAGACTGCATAGCTTTTTTTGTTCTCCACTAGGTCTAAAATACCTATTTTTTCCATAAAAACTAAGAAATCATTATATACAGGGATCCTTCTCTAAATAATGGTTAACATAGTATAGAATTAACCCTATATGCCACAAATGTTCAAATGATAGATATATATTCAGCTTCTACGGTGCCCCTTTATGCTCTTTATACTTGACTTCATGGTTTTAGCCTTTTAATGGTGCTTGAATGAACTTTAATAGTAGTTGGATCACCCTAAAAGATATTTCATTCCCTAGCTTGACCTTGGTCACATGTTTGACCTCTTATTGAACATCCCTTAGTCTTTCAACTTTGAATCTCACTCTTTGATTTAATTTGTATAAGATGCATGTAGACCATTAATTTTATTAGGAGCATAATGAGCTAATACCACTTTGAAATATCTTGTCTATCATTGAGATATGCTAACCCTATTAACCTCACTCATACCATTGGATCATAATGTATGAAGCAGTATGAGCCCTTGATCTAGATCCTCTAAGTTTCTAACTTTAACTTGCTCCATTGGATCATAATGTATGAAGCAATGTGAGCCTTCAATATTCATAGGCCCACTCTCTTGTCATTTTCCTTACACTATTAGATTATTGGTATGATTGAGCATTGATCATTGATCTATCTTAGACCCACCTTCTTATCAATTTTCTTTTCACAATCAGATCTTGCCCAAATTACAACAACCTTTTAAGGGATTTTAACCTAAGAACCTTTTGACTCATTTTAACCCATCATGAATCTTTAGATCTCATATGTTAGTATGTGAGCTCATGTGGACTATTAGATCTTGATCAAATTTAAACATTTTAAGGATTTTTGAATCCAAATAGTCAATTTATGAATCTCAAACTTGACACTCATGCAAATGTTTTGTTTTGTAATCCTATATTTAAAGACTTAGATCTTGAGATAGAAAGCTCTTGTAGGCATGAAAATTGTAGATCATATTCTTAGAATGAAGAATTCCATGGTGCTATAATATTTTGACTAATAAGGCTTTTTGAATGGACTTATAAAATTCATAGGTGAACAAGTGAGCTAATACCACTTTGAAATATCTTGTCTATCCTTGAGATATGCTAACCCTATTAACCTCACTCATACCATCGAATCATAATGTATGAAGCAACATGAGCCCTTGATCTATTTCCTCTAACTTTCTAAATTTAACTTGCTCCATTGGATCATAATGTATGAAGCAATGTGATCCTTCAATATTCTTAGGCCCACTCTCTTGTCAATTTCCTTACACTATTGGATTATTAGTATGATTGAGCATTGATCATTGATCTATCTTAGACCCACCTTCTTACCAATTTTTTTTTCACAATCGGATCTCTACTCAATACATTTGCACCATCAAATCTTGCCCAAATTGCAACAACCTTTTAAGGGATTTTAACCTAGGAACCTTTTGACTCATTTTAAACCATCACAAATAATTAGATCTCATATGTTAGTATGTGAGCTCATGTGGACTATTAGATCTTGATAAAATTTAAACATTTTAAGGATTTTTGAATCCAAATAGTAAATTTATGAATGTTAATGCAAATGTTTTGTTTTACAATCCTATATTTAAAGTCTTAGATCTTGAGTTAGAAAGCTCTTGTAGGCATGAAAATTGTAGATCATGTTCTTAGAATGAAGAAATCCATGGTGATATAATATTTTGGCTAATGAGGCTTTTTGAATCAACTTATAAAGTTCATAGGTGAACTAGTTTGTTCCATTTTTGTGTGACATCTTGATGATGGTCTAGTTCATGTATACTCGTGCTTGATCCTTTGTTTGAATCTATGAGGCTTAGATGGACTCTTGATGCTTGTGTAAAACTTGTTTCATGATCCTGAATGTTATGATCACTATTGACACCTTATTTCTTGAATTTTGACAAACTACACTTTAAGTTAACTTAAAATGTTTCAAAATTTTAGTACGTTGCATGAGATATTTTCCCCTACTATTAGATTATTTGTTTAACATGAACTCTACTTAGCTTCCTACTTCACACCAAGACCCTTAGAATTTTTAATGTAATATCAGGTTCTGTATGTGGGCCAAAATTGGCCAAGAGGTAAGTAAATTATCATTTACATGAATGACTTGACTATCTTTTCAAAAAAATAGGGAGGACCGCATCATACACTTGTAATAGGTATTTGAAAGGTGTAGAAGGAATGGAATTTATCTCAACTATAAGAAGAGCATTTTTTGTGTCACTAAGGGAAAATTTGTAGGACATGTTATAAATAAAGAGGGGATTTATGTTACCCTTCATAGAGTAGATGATATATCTAAAATAGAGACCCCTAATAGTAGAAAGGAACTAAAATCTTTCTTTGGGAAGATCAAAATTATAAGAAAGTTTATTTTTAGTTTTGTAGATATTATAAGACCATTGAATAAGATGTTGAAGAATGATGCCAACATCAAATGGAATGAATTAAATAGAAAGGACTTCAAGGATATAAAAGAAGAAATAATGTAAGCACTATTGTTGATAAGCCTTGATTTTTCAAAACACTTTATATTTATTCTTTTGCTTCTGATCATACAATTCTAGTTATCCTAACTCAGAAGATCTAAGGATGTGATCATCCTATTGATTTCATAAGCAAAAATTTTTAAAATAATGAGTTAAACTACTCCCTAATAGATAAGTAGGCATGTGCTTTAGTCAAGGTAGTGAAGAAATTTATCCATTATATCCTTAGAAATAAGATGCATATAATCCTATCAGACCCTATGACTAAGCTCATGCTTAGCCAATATGAATTAGGGGAAAGAAGAGAAAAATTAATGTTCATACTTCAATAGTATGATTTGAAAATTAAGACTGCCAAATTGGTAAGGTGTCAATGGATAATTCAATTAATTGCCACTACTAATCCAAAGTTAAGTATCATATAGGTAGATCAATAAAATTTTCAACCCAATAATTAGTACTATTCAATTGTTCATTTACTAATCAATGTCTCTTGTTATATAGGATTAACCAAGGAGAAAAGGAGATCTCTAAGGCTCAAAGAATCTCATTTCTTAATCAAAGACATAGTGCTTTAAAGGAATAATTATGAAGGTATATACTTGAGGTGTGTTTCTAAAGAGGAAGCTAGTGAGATCTTGAGTACTTGCCATGAGAAGCCTAGAAGTGGACACCCATTAGGAAGGAAAACTACACATAATATCCTTAGGGATAGTTAATTTTGTCCTACTATCTTCAAATATGCTCATAAACATGTCAGAGAGTGTCATTAGTGCCAGATATTCAACACTAAATAACTCAAGGTAACCATGCCATTGAGGCAAATGATGATTGATAAACCCTTTGCTCAATGGGGTTTATATTTTTTGGGGGTCATCAACCAAAATTATTTAGAAGGAAATAAGTATGTGATCATTACTACTGACTATTACACAAGGTGGACAAATTAGTAGAAACCAAATAATGCAAGATTGAAGATGTGATAAAGTTCTTGGAAGAGAACATATGTACTAGATTTGGAACACTAGTATCTCTAGTTTATGATAATGGGTCTAATTTTATATCCATTAAGATGACTGAGTGGGTGTAGGGAAAAAACATTATTCTCAATTTTTCATCAAACCATTACTTCTAAGGCAATGGTGTTTCTTAGTCAACCAATAGGAATTTGGTGAAGGCTATTAGAAAGTATGATACTAAAGAATGAATAACTTGGCACAAGCTACTCAAGTATGCCCTTTGGAATTATATAACAAGAGTTAAGTAGGCTCTAAAGGCATCAAGTTCTTTGCTTTTATATGGTCAAGGACCTATATTTCCCACCACACTCAAGCTTCCAACTTACACGTTTATGTAATAGTACATGGAAGGAGAGGATCAAGAGTTTCTAAGTTCAAGGTTACTTGAAATTATTCAAATGGAAGATGTAAGAGATGAATATTTTTCCAATTTCAGTAGACATCAAGCCATAGTGAAGATATGGTTTGACAAACATTTCAAAATTAAGGTGTTTAGACAAGGAGATTTGGTTTTTCTTTGAGATAAAACATTTGAACCTAAGGGAAAAAAATCAAAATTCACACCTTTGTGGATTATCCCCTATTAGATTTCTGAAATACTAGGTGAAAAAACTTTCAATCTCAAGGAACTTCAAGGAGTAGAATTCACATTTCCAAAAAATGGGAAATATCTCAATCACTACTTCTCTGCTACTCTACCTCAATTCTATATGGAGTAATCTATAAGACTAGTTAGGATTAGTGTAGATAGGTTTAGATTAGTTAATTTCCTATTTATTTACTTCATGTAACTTGTTTTTACATAGTGCATGTAAATATTTGTTTGCATGTTGGTTTGATTGTTATGGGTTTTCTTTCCTTTCTTCCTATTCCCTATTTATAATAAGTCTTTTCAAGACAGTCTTCAAGCTCCAAACTACTCAAAGATCAACAAATTAGGAATTCTAGTATAAATTTTGTAAATGGTTAATCATGGATCTTGAAATGTGATCTTGATGTTATAATTTAGAAAAATTGGTAAGGACTGGTATCTAGATTGGTTGTTCCTAGAATCTTAAACCTTATTCTTGACCCAAGTTTAATTTTGATAAGTATTACTCATGTAGGATGAAAGTTTGAATTATTAAGACAAGGTCATGTTTGCACTTAAAAATAAAAATTTACTTGCGATAAAGTTTACAATCAAGGATGATTATCTGAAGATCAAAAATTTGACCAAATCCTAAAACTAGTTACTTTGGTTTCCATCCTTTGTTAGAAAGCAAAACATATCCAAAAAAAATAAAATAAGAGCTTTATTGAAAAGTTCAAAAGCTTTCTCAGCAAAGGTTATTTTGTTAATCTCCACAAAGGCTATAGATTCCTATATGGAAGTGGAGAAAGGCCTTAAGTGGAGCTAAATATATCTCTATCAGGGCTATGAATGCCTGGCTAGAAGTCGAGCAATGCCCAAGCTTTCCTTAAGCTAAAGCATGATTCTTATTGATCATCTAAATATGATATAAGTAAATGTTAATGGTCAAGGTTATGAATCTATAAAATTTTCTCTAAACCCCATGGAAATTAATATGTTGAATCAAAGCACACACATAACATGGCTATGTTTTGATGTTTGATCCTAATTCTGCATGTGTGAGACTTGTCTTAATTATGGATTGATATTAACTATGGTACCTGATCATGTAGAATAATTATCCTAGTTGTTAGTCTAAATTAGAGTCTCTAAATTCTAACATATTTCTATGTTTCCCTTAGAAGTCACCATTTATTGAGGTCAACATACCCCCATTTAAAAAAATGGGGACCCTTATTTTAAAAATTTGCATATTTATTCTTTGAATTAAAAAATACCACTTGATCTAAGTCCTTTATTTAAATATCACCCACACTTATTTCTCATTTATCTTGACTATCATGTATCCATTTGATTATTGTCTTATTTTTGCCTAATTTTGATAATGGTTTCTTTATGTGTTTTGAAGATGCAATTTTAATGGAGTCTCAAGTGGGTGAACAATGTTCAAGGTTTTATACTTCAAATGATAATTTGATCTTTTGTTAATATTTAAGTCTTTAATGCTTTCATTTTATTCATCAGTAAATATGTTAAAATCTTAGGGTTTTATACCTTAGAATTCCTTTTAACCTAGGACCTTTTAATTTGAATTCATATTTATGTGGGGTCACTTTATTTTAAAAAAATGTAGGAATGCTTTATGTTTATTTAAAAATTTGCTTATATTTTATCCTAAGGTCTTATTCATGTTCATTAACATGAATTAAACCTTAGTCTAAATTTTTAATGGTAAAATTCTTTATGTCTCAAAACCCCCCTCATTATTTATCATTTGCAAGGATGAACTAAATGTTAGGTATCCTTTATTACATTTTAAAACTTAGATTAATATTTTACAAAATATTTTATCATGTTTATCAACATAAATAAAACCATAGTCTAAAATTTTATCCTAATTTCTTTATATTTTCCAAACCTTACTTGCTTTATTTTATTGACCATAGGATCTAATGGTGTTCATTTAATTAGACAAAGTAGATCCAAAAATGCATACAAAGTCAATAAGTCAAGCATTTGGATCCAATGATGCCTGTTGGATCTAGCAAAGACGATCCAAAAGTGTAAGATCAATATTGACAATTAACAAAAACTTATAACAAGTGATGAAATGGAAAGTGCTAAGCCCAAAATTCATGATTAAAGATTGAGCATGTCCTTAAATATTGATGGTATGAAACTAATAATACACATCCTAATCGATGGCACATATTAAGTTAAAACTTTAATGAATCTCTAGGATGAATGAGAGGGTGACAAGTTTCACCATCATGGGAACCCTGCCAAAGATCCAATGGTATGTAGAGTGAAAGATATAACCTAAAGGATAAAGATTGATAGAGCACAATTGATCTATGCAATCGAGATCAATAGTGTGAGATCAATGTTGAAATTTTAATGAAGCTCAAAATGAATGTAAAAGTGACAAGTGTCACAACCATGGGGAATATATAAAATTAGCCAATGACATTGAACCTCCTAGATCAAGATTAATGAACCGAATTGATTCATTCAATCAAATCCAATAGTGTGAGCCTCGGTGGACTTTTTAAAGATATAGACCTGATGAGGTGTTGATACATGTCCTAAAGTTAATGATCATATTTTGAATGTTAATAAACAAAATGACATGGAAATTTCTTGTTGGCATACATGTCAATTCAAAAGATTTTGTGGACCTAGAAAGGAAAATGTATAAATGTCCAAATATGACCAAAATATATGTCATAGAGCTCACATAATTTGAATAATTACTGCCATTAAATCTATTTAAAGAAATTTAAAAAGGACCTAGCATATATAGAATCCCTAATTTGACCCTGGGATGATTGAAAACAAGTCAAGGAGAAGAAAATTGTCACTTATACAAGGATAATCCAATCCAAATTTGAAGTGCAGTCCACTAGTGAGTAATTTAATGAAATGTATAGCCATGGCAATTTGAAAAGGAGTTTCCAAAGAGGATGTGGATCTTTATTTGACATTATATGCTGAGGGTAAGATTTTCAAATATATAGAGTTTGAAGCCACTAATTTAAATAAAAGGGACAATAATTGGTCAAACTTATTTTGGACCATTTAGAACTAGTAGCCCATCACCTAAGAAGAAGAGAAGAATGTGTCTGATAAGAGGCTCTACTATGACATAGTTGTAATCCAAATGATGGGCCTACATTATGCAGAAGTAAAACCTAAGGTAATTAATTGTATCAAAATTCTTGATCCTATTTTTAAAGATTGTAAAATTGATAAGGGCATGTTAATCAATGAACATACTCATATAAATAAAGCTTATATTTTTGTAGTATCATTTGAAAACTACTATAAATTTACCAAACCCTAAGTTAACCTACCATCTATCAATACCTACACCCAAAATAATAATTTAAAAGACATTTTATCCTTGTGGATATATTCTAAGAATTAGGTATTTTCAAACTTCAATAAGAACATCCCAATTAGCCAATTTATGCATAGAATTAGGATGATTATGAACATGCTAAATAGACTATGTGGGAATGCAACCACTACATATGTAGACCAAGTTTGGGTGCCTATAGTATTTTTCATTGTTAAAAAGTAGCTAACTCCTCCTCTAGGTGAAATTATCTACATCTCCTTGAGTAGATAGATTTTTACAATCAAGCAGAAGAATAGAACCCATTTATACATGATGTCATACCTATTAGATGCTCTGTGTGCCACAACAAAGATACCCAACTTGAAGGAATGGTCACCTAGTGAAACCTAGACAATTCCATAATATTACTCCAAGTTATGCATATTAAAGTATAGAGATAAAATTCAATTCATTTGTGACTCCATTTATCCATCCATTATTGAGGTAATAACTAGTCATCCCATGGAGAGAGTCAACCCACTAATCAAGAAGTATGTTGAGACTATAGGAGATATTTGGTTGTATCTAGATTGAAAAATCATTATAATTGAAGGAACTCGAATCCAACCACTTAAGATACCCATCCATGTCCCTAATAAGCTGATAGAGTAGAAGGTAGCATATCAATTACTCAATGGCATTGATGGCTTATGTAGGACTAATAATAAAGGGCTCCTCTATATCCTCCCAATAACCATTTGTTAGACCATATTCAAGAAATGTGAGATAATTGAAGCAACATCTATATAATGAATGTCCTTAAAATTGTAAATTGATGAGCTAAGGTAGTGGGACCCTTGTCTAAGGGTTAAAGAGAATTTGAAAACTAAGGGGATGCTTAATGTGCCTTATGATCATCATACTAGTGATTTTGACCCTATTTACACCCAATTATCCAACTAATCTAAGGTCACAATAAGATTAAAGAAATATAACCTTAGACTTGAGCCCAAGATGGAGAGAAACTAGAAAGGAGATGATAAGTGGAAACTTGGGCCTAGGTAATATCATTTGTTAGGTATTTCATTAGCTAGACCTCCATTAGCTTAACCCTAAACAAAGCAAAAAATTGAGGCATAGATAGAGTAAACACCAAAGGAGAGAAGGCCCGATGAGGTTGCATCTTCTTTAGCCCAGGTAGAGGAAGCAAAGATCACCATTAGAAGAGATTCATATGCTAACATTAAACCCTATTGAGATAGTTGAAGATGTTTTAAAGATGCTATCACTAGAATATGAGTTAGATGATGAATAAATAGAGGAAACAAAGGAAGAAAATGGGAAGGAAATATTAGATCTAGTACTTATGGATACCCCTAAGAGAAAATTATAGTTGGACATTTCTCCAATAACGACCAAGAAGCACAAGGTAAATTTCACTCCTCCTTTGAGTGAAGTTAACAAATTTAATGAAGAGAATTTGATTTATGGAGTGGTTCATTTACATACCTAAATTATAGAAAGTACCTAATACATATCATCCTTAGGCTATGATGCAAGCCATCAACATCCCCATGCATGAAGATGTCAAGCCATGGATTATGGATCTACAAAAGGAGGATGAAAGAAGATTGGCTACCCCAGGAAAGCCAAGTGGAACACAAATGGATATACCTACACCATAAGTGACTCAATCATTAGTTGGTGTTAAATTTGACCCCATGATAGTTATATTGTAGAGGGTAATAACTAATAAGGTCATGGTTGGTGGAGAGGATATCACTTTCCAAAAAGTATAACCATTGACTAATTTGACTCCATTAGTAGGAAAAAAGTCTTGTTAAAATATCATAGTTTAGGAGAATGTATTTGAATTATCCTAAGCATAATTAGAATAATTACAAGCTAACCTCAAAGGCATGCAATAGTAGAAGGAGAATTTCAAAAAATAGGCTATCTTGTTAGCACCTGAGGCCATGATAAATATGTTTTAAGCCTCTTTATTTGATATGTTTAACTATTTAAAATCAATTAAGTCCACATAGAATGTGTTGATCCAACAAGATGTAGTATCCAAGAGTATAGTTAACCAATAGAAGAACTAAAGAAGAAAAATAAAGGACTTGATCAATATCTTAATAGAAGATCAAATTTCTAACTTTGAAACAATTAGTTTGGCTCACCTAAATATGGATATGGTAGTTATAGTAGACAAGGTCAAGGGCCTAAGTAAATGGTACAAGAACCTGGAAGAACTTCATGAAGATAGAAAGCAGCTAATAGATAAGATAAAATAGATACTTGGGAACATGATCATAGATTGCAATAATCTCAACCCCACATACCCAATCATTAATGAAGAATTCAAGTTGAGATATACCCAAGTTATTTAATAAGTGATGAATTAGAGCAAGGGAAGGATAGGAGATAACAATAGCAAGATCTTAGACATGATATTGAATGTTGAAGAAAAGATTGGAAATGTGAAGAGTGTTAAAGAAGATATAGAGAAATATGAAAATAATTTAGGGAATTATAAGATCTATAGGATGGGATATTTATGGATCAAGTTATCAATTTAATGTTAATATATGAGTAATATACCAAGGCAATTAAAATCTTAAAACAATAGCAATAGGGCACTTTAACATCAAAGGGGTCTCAAGGACAAACTAGTTGATTTAGGAATATTATTTTTCTAACTTAACATGTGTAATATCTTGGAAAGATAATATTCTCTTTTGTAAAGGCATACATAAAATTTAAAGCACATTTCCTATAGGTTAGTCATTCAGAGTGTTTAAAAGGTTCTATACTGATTGTAAAAGGACACCTATCCTTGACATTTGACATGATTGACTGGCATACCTCATGAATTTTCTATATAAAGAGGTACTATCCATTGTAAAAGAGAGGGAGTTTTGAGGAATAAATCTTTACTAATCTTGGATCAATTTAATGCAAATAGGGGATTTTGATTTTTTTGTCTCATTTGTCTATGTGGATTGTATCATGGCTTCTCTCTCAATTGTCTAGTTTGTAATTCAGATTTCAATGGCTCTTATTGATTATTGATGTGTACCTTTTAAAATTTAGAGTTTTTAACTTGTCATAATTCTAGGTTGGCTAAATTTTATTAAGTTCATTTTTTTTATATTTTCCTTTTGTGTGAATTTGGTTATGTTATTTAATTATAAGGGTAAATCTTTAAAATGAACTAAGTTGTTATTTACATTATTTCATTTCCTTATATGTTTGAATAATATATAGTAGGTTTTTGGATTATGTTTTTTCATTCTATACGTTGGTTTTATGTGCATATTTTGATGTTATCTAAACTTTGTTATAATATGTATATTAAAGATCAATAATATGAATATGTCTCTTCTCTGCTTTACCTTTCTTTTTTCCCTTTCAAATAATCAATCCACTTTAAGTTAACTTAATTATGAATATCCATCTTATCTTAGAATTATATTTATTTATTTGAGCATAATTCACTTCATTTATCTTAGATTACTCTCATTTTCAAAGGTTACCTAGTGATCCATGGTTGCTTCAAACAACAAAACTTTATAGATATTATGAAACAATTCACTTTTTCTACCACTATTATACCAAAAATAATAGGATTATCATAACCTAAAACTCATGCATTGTATTCTCTAAATATAAAAATGAGTAGTGTTTCTTAAACACTGAGAACCGCTTGTGATACACTTACATGCATCAATAGGAGGAATGAAATAAGTCACATTAGGAAGCCCTTGAGAATCAACATTTAGATAACATGGGTTACTAAGGAGAGTTAATAATTCATCATTATTAATTTTATTAGACATGAGTTTGACTAATTTAATATAATTATTTTGAAATATGTTACATATTTCAGGAAATAAATACATAACTATGAATATCATACATTTAATAAGAAAATATATTTATGTATATTCATTATATCCATCACACAACACCTTAAAAAATAACCTACCACCCTAAGAAAACCATTAGGAGTATTTGATTTTTTTAAATACAAGTAGATATAATAAACCCAAAATACTTTTAAAAAATACAATTATCTTTCAATGTTATTCCCACAAAAAATTCAAACTAAAAAATTCTAGGAATTTAGGGTTGTGATTCTCATTTTCCAACATTAATCATTGAACATATATATCAAATACGTAATTTATATAAAATTCTCATTGTAACCATAAGTATATTTTTATATATTATTAGGTTAATAAATGATTAAATATTTTTCTAGAAATAACCTCATTGTTATATACCTTGTCTTGGAATAATCCCTTATAAGTCTTTTACCTCTGAACCTATTAAATATAATCATGAAATAATTAGACTATGACATAGAGATCAAGATTTGGGTTTATTTTATAATAATAATACTTATAAAAATCAAGGACAAAATATTTCCTAATAATATTTCTAGATCTAGAAAAATCATTGAGAGAGAATACGTCATCAGAGTTGTTAAAAATTACTTTGACTAGTATTTTAATCATTAAGATAGCCATAATGGTGATTTTATATGATCAATAATGAACAATTCTTTCATTAAATAATAATATGCAAAGCAAACTTAATACAATGATAGGTAACATAAAAAATGAGTACTTAATTTATCATCTACTACTTCTAATAATGCCTAATAAATATGTAGTTTCATTTGGGTAGAGTGAGCTTTCAAGCTCAATATATTGACCAAAAATTATCATAGAATGTATTTATTCATCACTACTCATTCATAATTCCATGATGACAAATAAATAAACTATATTTTAATTATTCCCATTCTCCAATATCTTAATAAGAACAAATAAATAGATATTAGGGTTTAATTTCCTAATACCTACATTCAAGCAATAGTTCTCTTTAGGTTCAACCAACTAACTATATTATCTTAGTTTCCAAATTAGTATAAATAGAAGGATTTAAATTAATATTTATAACATTACATAGCCTAAAATGATCATAATTATTCTTAATCAAATGTTTTTAGTATCTTATATGAGCAAAATATCATATAAATTAATCAAACAAGAATCCTTATCCATATTGAAACTTAAGACAAGATTTTATCTAATATTGGCATGTCATTGTTTTTAATAGTCTAAAATGGTAATATGATTCATCCAAAATTCTCCAAATATAGTACTAGATGCAATTCAATAGTGAACAAGGTTAATATGCCACTCAAGAGAGGTGTATCAATAGAAATTTAGTGATATTTTACAATTATCTCCTAAAACATCTCCTTTGTGACATAAACCATTCAATGTTCATATATTGTAATAGGTAAGTAAATTTAAACCCTATTTTCATTAACAAGATTATATTATAAGTGAAATTAAACTAGAAAACTAACACAATATTATTAAACCAATATCTTGGTATTGAGTTTATATGAAATAAATAGAATTAGGGTTTACATAATAGGCATCTCCTATTTCCTCCCTATATTACAAATTAAAGTTCAAAGTAAGACAAATCATAATTCATGATGCCATAATACTACCAACTTACATTGAATTCATGCATCTCTCATTTTAACATATTCAATCATAACATTATCATACTAATTTATTTTGGTAAAAAAATTAGTTTCTATGTGAGACTCATTAAGAGAAGAAATACAAGGAAGAGATGATATAGCCATAAAAAGGTAGTCTTACATATTCATAATGTGCTTACATTTTACTCATATATTCCTAGTAATGATAATACAATTTTTGTAATTTTTTCTGTATGGAATACATTAACATAATAGTTGATATTTTAGTCATATAAAATGTCCAAACTGGTAGTTTGAGTGTGGCTTAAGACACCTCATCCATAGGTCCTTTTTGTATACTCTTAAAACCCTTATTGACACATTTTTTCTCATTACCAGTCATCTACAACCTTCTGAATGGTCATTCCAACTCATCCAGATAGTATTTCCCATGCCAATCCTATTCCCCCTATGTCTTGAGCCTATAGGAAAAGAGCACCCCATTTGGACTATAGTTCCCCATAGAGAAGTGTCCCATTTTTGGTTCTCTTATCCATTTGCACTTTTATCCCTAGTGGTCATTTTCATCTAATCCTTATCCTTAATTATGTTGACCTAACATAAATACATCTGACCCATGACCAATTGTTCCCTGTAAAATCCTACTCAAAGCTCATTTATAAGGGGGGTGGCCAAAATTAAAAATCAAGCAGGAATACAAACAAATCACTAAGGAAAACTTCCCTATTATTTTCACTCAGTCACCCAACATAGATACAAACCTACTCAAATCCTCATACTAGTCCCTAGCCACCTCAAACACTATCAATTTGAAGTTTTCATCTACATCATACTATTTCACAAAGCACATTAGGTGGGATAACTACATATAGTTTGATCTCTCTTTAACATATTGGTATGTAGGTAACGTACCCACACAAGGGGTGTGGATTGCACACTTAGTACATCTTTTTCATTATCCCCCCTCTTTATCAAGTGACTCAATTTTTTTTTATCAAGCATGATGGTTGGTTAGGGTTTGAAGATAAAATTAGCTCACAATGAGTTTTTTTTACAGCCAATGCTTGATTTTTCATAAGCAGACTCACACAGGCACAATGCAACTATTTAGAAAGTTTTAGGTCTCTATGATCATTTTAGATAATAGAAGTATGAGTGGAAAATAACACTAGACACCAAATCATCCATGTTTTGATGCTCTTATTATTTCACCCAAGGAAAGCTAGATTCAGGTTTAAGACACCTTCCCGATCTTATATAGTCATTTGTAACCTCTATGTCAGCCATCTCAATATATTTGAAAGCTAAATTATATTTCTTGTTATTTATTACTATTTTTAGAAAGGTTAAAAAGGAAAACAATTGCAAAAATTAAGATTGTATTTATTGTTATATTCTATACTAATTTATTAATCTAGACCCTTAACTAAAATATTAATAAAAATCCATTATTCCTAAATAAGTTAAATCATTTAGTGAAATTGACTTATTTTGTTTGCCCACAAAACCCCTATAAACCTTGGGGAAAATTCCTTGTTGATTTTAGCAATATTCTTCTTATTTTTCTTACATATGTAAATCAAAATTTCACATTAAATTTTTATAATTCACCATAGTAATTTTAAAAATCATTTATTTCAAACCCTAATAGAATATACTAGGTTCCTATGTTTTTAGAGGTATCACCTTACATGTTAGTGATATTTTTTATCCTTTTTATACACATTCTAGTTTGCTATTTTTAGGACTTTACATTTCCTTTATTCAGCACTTTGTTTCCATCATATTTGTTTATTACATCTTATTGAAAAAAATTTAGTCCAATTTCACTTTTTTCCTGCTTTAACAATGGCCCAATATACTAGTTGTGATGAAACTAATAATAGGAATCTTTAATAATTTTTAACTAAAAATCTTGATATGCAAGATGATATGCTTAAAATAATACAAAAATAACAACAAAAAGAAAAAAAAAAGGTCAATATTATCAAAACATAGAATAACCAATTACAAATGACATTACAAGGATAATTATGTCTTAACAA
This sequence comes from Torreya grandis, assembly GCA_037957365.1. Taxonomy (NCBI): domain Eukaryota; kingdom Viridiplantae; phylum Streptophyta; class Pinopsida; order Cupressales; family Taxaceae; genus Torreya; species Torreya grandis. The sequence goes on along the minus strand of JARHVA010008934.1, from coordinate 62,439 downwards.
CCCCTATAGTAGCCCAACCTTCCTATGTGGTACCACCAATTATGGTGAGTACCTCTTTGCCTCCTGATGTAGTTGCCTTTCTGAAATAGATTAAATCTCTTCAATCTAAGATTATACATCTTAAGCAAGGTTCTTCTAGACCAACATAGGCTTTAGACTATTTTGCTCTAATTTATACACCATTGGTATTCCATATTGATTCTATACCCTTATTACCAAGTTTTTTTCAACCAAAAATCACTCTATATGATGGAAAGAGTGACCTAGAGACACACTTGAGAGCATTTCATGAATCATGATTAGACTATGTGACAAATGACTAGTTACTAACCAAGCTATTTCCATATATTTTAAAATATTATGCTCTATAGTGGTTCTATAGTCTACCAAATCAGTCTGTCAAAGTATTCAATCCTTTAGCTAACATGTTCCTAGATCATTTCAACATTAAAATATGTGACAAGGTTTCTTATACCCAATTTTCACAATAGAAATACAGGTCAAATGAGCATCTCACAAATTATGTTCCTAGATATAAGACTATCTTGGATAAAATGACTAGCCCCATGGCTAATCAAGAATTACAAGATCTCTTCAAATGGAGTCGTCTATCAGCTTTGCATGAGTCAGTAATGTTCAAAAAGTTTTCTTCCTTCACTAAGCTATGTCACACTAAAGGAAACTGAAGTCAAATTAATTTTAATGGCAAAACTCAAGTACAAAAGCATATCAAAAAAAATAAACAAGAGGAACAATAAAGTCCCATAAAAAGTAAATTTTAATGATAACGAAATACAAAATTAACCTAAAGTTATTATTGCTTTAGAGCCCCCTCAGCAAGTAGTTTTATCAGCACCTCCTTGGTGAGCCTTTACTAATCTACAAGTGTCTCGATCTAGAGTATTACAATAGCTATTAGAAAGTAATGTCCTATCTCTCCTTATTTGGGAAGTTGATATAACAAAGACTCTTTCACATGGATATGATCTGAATACATTATATGATTTTCATAGGGCATCAGGCCACACAATGAATAGATGCATTAGTTTGTGACGCAAGATATAGGACATAATAAATGGAAACCTTATTTATCTTATTACTCTAGTTGATCCTCCTCAAGTAAATTAAACATAACATAAGGTTCTTAAAAGTTTCTCATATCCTTTCCCACAACATTCTAAATAAGAGACAAGGGCACATTAAGTGTTCACCATGCATATCATGCACACCCTCCACCAGATACATAATAGGCACCTTCAGTTGATTCACATCCTTTGAGAAACATGATTGGTGTTTATAATTTTAGATTTCTAGTTAGACCTTTGATCTCCTTCTTAGAGAAGGAGACGGTTGAAGATGATTTGGATTACTATACACTATTTATCAGAGCCTACATTGATTGCCATCCCATTCATAGTATTCTTGTAACTAATGGATCAAGTGTAAACATGTGCATTTTGACATTGCTTCAACATTTGGGATATTTAGAGCATGATATCACCCTAATGGACATAATTATTGGTGGATTCAATGGGCACATAAAAACTTCATTGAGTGAGATTGTACTTCCTCTATAAGTTAGACTAGTACATGTGGACACACCATTACTATTACTCCTAGTGCAAGAGTTTTTGACATGTTGCTTGGTCAACCATGGATCTAAACACTTCATTTAGTACCTTATATAGTTCATAGATGCATGAAATACAATCATGCTAATAAGGTTGTTAAATTTGGTAGAGTTTAGTATGAGTTACCGCTCCCCACTTTAGATCCATCTACTCTATAGTCACTAGTTTCAGCTCCTCCATTAGTTATAGTTCTTGCTCTAATTAATATTTATACAGATTAAAGGCCTCCCTCACTAGTATAGAGATTTAATACACTTCCATGAAGGCCTCTCTTAGAGTGACCACTACATCAACTATAGTTTCAAGACTCTAGATAGTTTTTAGTTACAATATTCACACCCAGGGTAATATCATTAACATCTCATGCTTCTACACATAGAGCACATTTTTAGAGAGCTTATTATACTACCATATGGGTCCCAAAGATCCCCATAGTTGTATCCACTTCTTAGAGTTGTAGGGGGACTCCACAATCAATTTCCACTATAGATATCTTAGAGAACTTATATCATATGCAACTTTTAGAGTTACTGTATTATCCCTTCCATCATGCTTCATGATCATGCATGATCCCTCTCCTTGATATAAGACACCATGATAGTGAGTCCCTTATGAGACTCATCGGTTAGTATCATTTCTTTTTGGTCTTTCTTGTACATAATTTCTTAGCTTTCTTGTACATAGTTTCTTTTCACTTTCTTGTACATAGTTTCCTTATGATTACTTATAAATAGATTATTTAAAAATACCAAAAATAATATAATATTTCAAAATACCAAAAATAATATAACATGTCAAAATACAAAAATATTCAAATAACTCAAAACACCAAACAAAATTCAACTATATGCATTATCCATGCTTTACATTTCTACTACCATGCTAAATTAACATTTTGCTATTATATGTTATTATATGTTTATTTATCTACATTACCAGGCTTTGCTTGATCTTCATTGGGTGTGTGCAATGACACCCAGATTCTTGATTGATTCACTCTACCCATTGAGGGGGCATCATACTTTTATATTTAAGACATACATCAACATACCTACCCACTAGGGGTATCTTATACATGACTACAACATCTAGGTTATGACATTCCTACACCATACACTCTAGTTATCATATTGATATAAATTATTTACTAGCCTACACAAATTACTCTATCAACACTCACTAGTATGTAACACTTGTGTATTTTTTTATATCTACCTAGTCTTGTACTACATGTTTTAAATACTTTCACTTCTTGATTTGATTAATTATATGAAATAAAATTTACAACATTTGCATTCATTCCTTTATTTCTTTGAGTAGATAGATGTGATTGGATTTCTCAGTTATTATTTTGTTGCTTGTGTGTGCCTTAGGAAATTTATCAATGTCCTTTGCTTTTACTCTTGTGTGTGCTTGTTTACAATTGTATGTGTATGTAGGAATTTAAACATGCCTTATATTCCTGTTTTCCTAGTTTTAGTGGCATGTGCCCATGTCCTTTGTTTGCTTGGCCCCTCAGCCTATTTTGTATGCTTATTACTTCTTACCTTACATGCTTATTTGATTTTTTACTTCTTAGTTGTTTATAATGTCATGATCCACATCATGCATTATATTGCCTTCTTGGATGCCATTATGGACATCATACTCCATTCTTCCTTGATAACTAACCATATTTCTAATGACAGTTCAATATACTTCACATGTTATTACATTTCTACATCTATCTCAGCATACCCCTATTGAGCTAACAATATCCGATATAAACTATGATATATCTTGAGAAATATTTTTTTATCATCATTATTATATTATGTATTTCATAGCATAACCCACTTACAAGGCTCTTTCTTTTTGAGGTATTCATTGTAGGGTCTTCCTTCTTACCTTTGAAAGAGGGAGCAACAAATAGGGGTTTTGTCATAGATATCAAAGCCCTTTACTCATCAAAATTATTTTTCAAAACACTTAGAATACCAATAAAAATTCAAAACACATAAAAGAAACCGAAAAAATAGGGACACACATAGAATAGTCATCAAAAATAGTAAAGCAAAAGCACACCCTATTTGGACTATATTGTTGTATAACAAAGTTTCCACTTTTGGGTGCTCCTATCCAAATAGTCAAAAACCCAAAATTTTCACAAATAGATAAAAAGGTAAGGTTAATTTTAGTTTTATCAGCTACAATCTAGTTTAGATTAGGTATTTTTAGTAAAAAATTACTTAGATTAACTAGATATAGGGGGCATCATGCATAACATGATGGATCTTGATTCCAGTTTTAGATTGGTTAGTTGGTATAAATTCTAGGCTAGAATCTATGTTATAGACACCAATTATTGGGGGAAATGTGCATTACACATTTGCCTTATTTTATTTCAAGTTCATTGTATTATCTAGGTATTTCCTAGTAGTTTCATGCTTTATTTCATCTACAAGTGGTTGGAATCATTTCAAAGTGGCTTTCATATAAGCTTAGTTATTATTTTTAGAGTGGCTTTAATACAAGACTAATATCCACCTTTTAGACTGGCTAAGATTGGTCTAGTTCTCAGTACACATTCATTTATCAATGCCAAATTGTTAAATTATAGAGAATTAATGAACTTCATGAGCTATCTCATATGACACACATTCACACTAATATCAGTTCATAGTTCATACTTAATAGGCAATGATGGAATAAAAGGACTAGCTAGCCTTTGTATTCTTGAGCCACTTACTCAGAGGGATTGGACACATAGTCCAAACATCAATTAGCATACACATGATCACATAGCTTCACTAAATAATGGAACGAAAGGGCTATCCTTTGTATTCATGAGCCACCCTCAAAGAATTGAGCACTTAAATCTGTTTGAAATATTACTCTTTATACAGCACATACCCAACATCACTCTACATCACTCAACATCACAACAAGTTTTATATTGGTTCATATACTTAGTGAGGTGTATTCATTCCTTTATCTTCCTCTCTCTTTTACCCATCCTTTATACATTTTTATTTTAGACATAACATGTCTATTAAGGACTAATCTACTCCTTGTTTTCTCTTATATATTTACACTTCATGCTATGCTCTCTCTATGCAAACTCAACATCACACATCTTCATGGGATTCACCCTTATAGGTAATATTAGGTACACTTCCTATTTTTCCTTTATCCTTGTATTTTTCTTTGTTGCATCACTAGAATAAATGGGGGGAATGTAGTCATATAAAATGTCCAAATTGGTAGTTTGAGTGTGGATTCAAAAACCCCATCCATATGTCCTTTTGGCATGCTCTTTCAACCCTTCTTGACACCTTTTTTATCATTATTAATCATCTATAACTTTTTGAATGGCCATTCCACCTCAACAAAATAGTATCCCCCATGCCAAACCTATTCTCCCAATAATCCTATAAGATAAGAGCACCCCATTTGGATTATATCACCCCATAGAGAAGTGTCCCATTTTCAATGGTATTGTCCATTTACACTTTGAACCCTATTGGTCATTTTCATCTGATCCTTATCCTTAATTATGTTGGCTGATCATGAATAGATCTAATCGATGACCAATTATTCCCTATAAAAACCCACTCAAAGCTCATTTATAAGGGGGATGTGGAACTTATAAAACAAGAAAGAATATAAATAAAACACTAAGGTAAACCTACCTATTCTTTGTACACACTCACCCAACACAGCTACAAACTTACTCAAATATTCATACTAGTCCTTAGCCACCTCTAACACTATCAATTTGACATTTACATCCACATCACACTGTTGCAAAAATCATACTAGGTGGGAGAACTATGTATAGCTTGATCCCTCTTTAGACTATTGGTATGTAGGTAGTGTGCCCACACAAAGGGTGTACATTACATGTTCAGTACATATTTCACACTAACCCCCCTCTTTCTCAAGTGAATCAATGTCATTATATCATGAATGATGGTGGGTTAGGGTTTGAAGATAAAATTAGATCCATAATGAGTTTCATTGAAAACCAACTCTCATTTTTTTATAGGTGCCCTCACATAGGCACATCACAACTACCCAAAATGTTTTAGGTCTCTGTGATTAGTTTAGAAAACAATAGTATGAGAAAAAAACATTAATAGACATCAAAGCATCCCCCTTTTGGTGCTCCTATCCTTCCACCTAATAAAATCTATATTGAGGTTTATGACACCTTCTCAGTTCTACACAGTTATTTTCAACCTCTGTAATAGCCATCTCAGTCTATTTTCTAGCTAAGTTATATTTCTTATTCTTTATTGTTATTTTTAGAAAGGTAAAAAAGACAAATAGTTTCAAAACATTAAGAGCATATTTATTGCTATATTTTATATTGATTTATTAATCTAGACCCTTAACTAAAATAGGAATAAAACTCCATTATTCCCAAATAAGTTAAATCATTTAGTAAACTTGACATGCTTCATTTGCACGCAAAAACCCTAAAATCCTTAGGGAAAATTCCTTATTGATTTGAGCAATATTCTTTTGATTTTTCCTACATATATAAATTAGAATTTTACATGAAATTTTTAAAATTTACCATAGTAATTTTAAAAATCTTTTCTTTCAAACCGTAGTAAAATATACTAGGTCCCTATGTTTTTAGAGGTATCACCTTACATGTTAGTGAGATTAGTATCCTTTATATACATATTCAAGTTTTCTATTTTAATGAATTTACATTTCCTTTATTCAATACTTTCTTTCTATTTCATTTTTCTTATTACAACTTATTATAAAAAATTCAATCCACTTTCGCTTTATTTTCCTACTTTAACAATGGCCCAATATACCAGCTTTGAAAAAATTTATAAGAGGGAACTTCAAGACCTTTTAACTATAAATATAGATATGCAAGATGATATGATTAAAATACTATAAGAAGAACAAAAAATACCAAATAATGGTTAATCCTCTCAAACCACTGAACAACCAATTAAAAATAACACTATGGGGGCAAATATGTCTCAACAACCCCCTATAGTAGCCCAACCTTCCTATGTGGCACCACTAGTTATGACTAGTACATATTTGCCTCCTAATGTGGTTGCCCTTCTACAAGAGTTTATATATCTTCTATCCAAGGTGCTACATCTTGAGAAAGGTGCCTCTATATTATCACAAGCTTTGGACTCTTTTGCTCTACTTAATACACTATTATCATGCTATATTGATTCTACACCCTTACCACCAGGTTTTATTCAGCCTAAGATCACTCTATATGATGGAAAGGGTGACCTAGAGACACACTTGAGATCTTTTCACATAGCATGCTTGGACTATGTGCCAAATTATCGGTTAGTACCCAAGCTATTTCCATGGAGTTTAAAGGATTTGTTAAGCACAAAATATACTGAGAGGGGGGGGGTGAATCAGTATATCATATATCTTATAAAACTCTCCCTTAATCAAATTCACTTAATTAAACATTAAAGATATGCAATAAAACTCAAAAAATAAACATGACACAAGAAAGAGAGAGACACCAAATATAACGTGGAAACCCAATGTGGGAAAAACCATGGAGAACAATCTCAAGTATATGAATGAGCACCAACCCAAACAATATTCACAATCCAAACTTGTAGGAGCACCATACCCCTTTGTCGAGCACCAACCTAGCTACTATTCGTGAGCACCAACCCCTTTGTGTATACCACACACCTATCTCTCAATGTTGCTATATCAACAAATGATAGTTCAATACATCTCTTTCCTCTCTCTCACCTTTGCTCTTCTGAGCTAGATATAAAAAATAAAAATCATATACAACTCTCACAATTGATCTTCTAAGATAGATAATACAATATCAAATCAACCTCATTTTTTCATATTATAAATGGCTTCTCAAGCCTTTATTTATAGCTTTCCAAATGACCTTTGGCCTTCCCCCTTTCTGACCCTTCAATCCTCATGGAAAATGGCACTAAACCTATATGACCCTTCATATTCAAGCCTTTGAAAAGTCATGTGGTGACCCTTCATGATCAAAAACGTCCTCCCCACTTTTGTCCTTATCTTTGGTGACTTTTCATATTCCTCAAAGTGTCCCTTCATGAGAAATTGCACCCTTACTCTTTTGTCTTCACTTGGTGATTCTTGGTATTCCCCAAGATGACTCTTCATGGGAAAATGTGTCCCATCCTTCTTTTGTCTCATATGCAACCAAAAATATATTTGTTAATATTAAATATTAACTCACATTAGCCAAGATAAACAACATTAAATTCAATGGGGCCTATATCACCAATAATGATAGACCTTTGACATCAATGACAATATTTCCAACAATCTCCCCCTTTGTCATTGATGGCAACCTCAATCCTGAAATTGCCACATCCTGTCACCTACACATACTATCATCTAAAAACATACAATAACTCCCCCTTATTGTAGCAATTTGTACCTATTCCCTATACCTATTTCAATACCTGTACCTATACCTATTATTCTTCCCCTTTGACATCAATGGAAAAGGGCCTACCTGGAGCTAACACTTAGCTCCCCCTCAACTGATGTTGAACCTCAATGGTAGAAAGTGAAGGAAATTACTCCCAACTTCTCTCACAAATACTCAAATGTGTCTTTTGGTAGTGCCTTTATGAAAATATCTACAATCTACTCTATAGTACTAATATATTCCAACTTGACCTATTTATCTACAACCTACTCTCTTAAGAAGTGATATCTAATGGGAATATGTTTTGTTCTTGAATGCATTACTGGATTTTTCAAAATATTTATATCACTTGTGTTATCACAAAAAATGGAAATAGGTTCACCATAATTTACCTTGATATCTTCCAAATTTTTCTTCATCCAAAGCACTTTAGTACAACACAATACTATTATAATATATTCTACTTTAGCTGTATAAAGTGATACTAAGTTTTGCTTCTTGCTTAGTCATGATACTAAGCTATCACCAAGGAAGAAAGCTCCTCCACTTGTACTCTTTCTATCGTCTAAGCATCCTACCAAATTTGAATCTATATAAGCAACTAAAGTGAAATCTTTACCTATGGGATACCATAATACATAATCCAATGTCCCTTTGATATATCTAAGTATTCTTTTCACCAACTGAACGTGACTATCTCTAGGAGATGACTGATATCTTGCAACCATACCTACTGCATGCATGTTGTCTGGTCTTGATGCTGTCAAATATAAAAGACTACCAATCATAGATCTATACAAAGATTGATCTGTAACAGGTGAATCTTCATCATTTCTCACCTTATTTCCTATACACATAGGTGTGCCAACTAGTACACAATCCTCAAAACCAAATTTCTTGAACATTTCCTTGGCATATTTACTTTGAGATATAAAAATTCCTTTATTTGATTAAAATATTTGTAATCCTAAGAAAAATTATAATTCTCCAAGCATAGACATCTCAAATCTTTTTGCATTCTATCAGAAAATTCTTTTGTCATCTTTTCAATATTTCCTCCAAAAATGATATCATCAACATATACCACAACAATAAATTGATGCACACCTTTTGTTTTGATGTAAAGATTACTATCAACAAATCCTTTCTTGAATCCTTGATCTTGCAGGTACTTATCAAGTCTTGCATACCAAGCTCTAGGAGCTTGTTTTAATCCAGACAATGTTTTCTTCAATCTACACACATGATTACTAATATTCGAGAGAATAAACCCCTCATGCTACTCAATGTAGACCTCTTCTTCAAGATTCCCATTTAGGAAGGTAGATTTGACATCCATCTAAAATACTTTGAAATTTATAAATACTGCATATGCAAGAAACATTCTAATAGCCTCTTACCTTGCTATTGGTGCAAAAGTTTCTTCAAAATCTATTCCCTCAATCTGAGCATATCCTTTACATACTAATCTTGCTTTATTTTTGGTTACTTCTCCATTTTCATTCAACTTATTTCTATAAACCCATTTTGTTCCTATCACATTGTGATCTTTTGGTCTATGCACTAATTACCAAGTATCATTCTTTTCTATCTGATCTAATTCTTCATCCATAGCCTTAACCCAATGCTCATCATGTCTAGCTTCTGAAAAAATTCTAGGCTAAATTTTAGATAACAAAGAGAAATTAACTTGTTCAAATTCACTTACCATCATTCTTTTGGTGCAAATTCCTTCTTTTATATCCCTGATGATGGCACTTTCATTATGATTTTTTTGAACATATTTGGATGGAGTCTTGGTGCCCTATTTTTCCTTCTCCTTTTCCTCATCTTCATCTGATTCTTCAAAGCCTTCCTCTTCAATGATTTTAGGAATGTTTACTGGATCACTGATCTTTTGTGTTCCATCTTCTTCTATCCTGACACTTGCACTTTCAACAATTTTCATGGTTATTTTGTTATAACATTTATAAGATTTACTTTTGTAAGAATAACCAAGAAATATACCTTCATCTTCTTTAGATTCAAACTTACCAAGTTTTTCATCGATTCTCTTTATGAAGCATTTGCTACCAAAAACTCTGAAATAATCAAATGTTGTTGGTTTGTCTTTCCATAGCTCATAAGGAGTCTTGTCACTATTGACTCTTAATAAATCTCTATTCTAAATATGCACTATTGTACCAACCACCTCTCTCTAATATTTATTTACTATCTTGGATTCATTTAGCATTGTCCTGACCATCTCTTGAACTGTTCTATTTTTATGTTCAACTACTCCATTTTATTGTGGAGTTCTAGCTGCTGAATACTGTCCCTTTATTCCATGATCTTCACAAAACTCAATAAATTGATTTGACATGAATTCTCCTCCTTGATCTAATCTTAGAAACTTAATATTTATATTAGTTTCATTCTTAACTAATGATTTGAATGCTTTGAACTGTCTAAAATCATCTGATTTTTTCTTTAAAAACATTATCTAAGTCATATGTGAAAAATCATCAATAAGAAACATGAAATATTTATCACCTTGAGTACTTTGAGTCCTGATAGGTCCACATAGATCAGTGTGAAAAATCTCTAGCATCTGAGTGGTTGAGTACTCTTTTGTTTTGAACCACCTTCTAGCCCACTTCCCATGCTGACAAGGTCCACAAAGCATGTTAGATGGCTTTGTGATCTTTGGAACATTCTTGACTACTTTCTTTTTGAAAATTTTGGCAAGATTGTCAAAAGTTATGTACCCCATTCTCCTATGCCATAGTCAACTTTCTTCAGTCTAACTCAAACAACATTTTGGACCTTTGATGTTTGATAGCATATATAAGTTATTCCCTGTTCTCTAAGCATCTGCAATCAATACATCCAAATCTTTTCTTCTAATTTCACAACCTTCTGCATAAAACTTTAGTGTGTGCCCCTAATCACACATTTGACTTACACTCAAAAAATTATGCTTAAGACCTACATATAAAACATTTTCTATTTTAGTTCTACCATTATCTAAACTTAGTGTACCTTTTTTGACAATTTTGGTAGTAGTATTGTCCCCAAATTTCACTATGCCACCATTGATATTATTCAAGGTTATGAACTTGCTCTTGTCTCTTGTCATGTTCCTTAAACATCTGTTATCAATAAACCATGGCTTTTCTTCATTTCTTGCATGCAAAGCTGTCTGGACCAACATAAAACCTTCAGATTGTTTCCTCTACCATGTCTGAACCTTTTTCTTGACGAATGGAGCCTTGAAACTCTAGTCCTTCTTGACTGACTCAAACACACTTCTACAATACTGAGCTATGTGCCTAAATTTGTTACACTTGTAACAAATTATGGTCTCTTCATCAAAGCTTGATAGAGGAGCGAAAGAGTTATAGCTTCTGCTTGAATCTACATGACCTTCCTTTTCCTTATTTTTGAGAATGTTACCTCTTTTTCTACATTCTAATTTATTATGACCATATCCATTACAATTAAAATAGTAACCATAAAAATAGGACCTATTTGTGAATCTCTGACCTGATTGCCTTTTATAGCTTTGTTCCTTCTAGCCTTCTTTATCCTTTGTATTATTCACTCCTTCCCTTGTTGTTTCTTTATTTGTAAGAACTTCAACATAGCTCTTCTTCTTTTCAAAACTGATACCTATCTTATCTGATATTGCCTTTTGGATTTCTAATATCTGATTTAGCATATTAGTGCTATTCTCAAATTTTGAATCATTGACTATTTTATTATTGACTTCTTTCTCAATCTCTTCTTTTAAAGAGGCAATTTTAGCAACATACCTTTCACATTCTTTTCTTTATATTTCTAACTATGCCATCAGATCTTCTTCATTTTTCTTGGCTTCTTCAAAGTGCACTTTTAGATCTTCAATTATTTCCTTTGACTCCTTTTCATTTTTCTAAATTTGATGCTTCAATCTTTGATTTTTATTTTCAACAATTTTTAATTCTTCTAAGGCACACATGAGTTCTCCTTCCATATTCACTTTGGCTTCATCCTCTTCTTCTTCATCAACTATTATTTTTCTTGTAGAGGCACCTTTATTTATGGCCATCTTGTGCTTTCCTGATCTACCTTCAAGTTGTAAAACTTTTTCAAAAAGGAACCTACTCTGATACCAATTGTTAAGCATAGAATATACTGAGAGGGGGGGTGAATCAGTATATCATATATCTTATAAAACTTTCCCTTAATCAAATTAACTTAATCAAACATTCAAGATATGCAATAAAACTCAAAAAATAAACATCACACAAGAAAGATAGAGACACCAAATATAACGTGGAAAGCCAATGTGGGAAAAACCACAGAGAAAAATCTCAAGTATATGAATGAGCACCAACCCAAACAATATTCGCAAGCCAAACTTGTAGGAGCACCATACCCCTTTGTGTATACCAAAAACCTCTCTCTTAATGTTGTTATATCAACAAATGATAGTTCAATATAACATCTCTTTCCTCTCTCTCACCTTTGCTCTTCTAATCTAGATATAACAAATACAAATCATATTCAACTCTCACAATTGCTCTTCTAACATAGATAATACAATATCAAATCAACCTCTTTTTTTCATATTACAAATGGCTTCTCAAGCCTTTATTTATAGATTTCCAAATGACCTTTGGCCTTCCCCCTTTGTGACCCTTCAATCCTCATGGAAAATGGGGCCAAACTTGTATGACACTTCATATTCAAGCCTTTGAAAAGTCATGTGGTGACCTTTCATGATCAAAAACATCCTCCCCACTTTTGTCCTTATCTTTCGTGACTTTTCATATTCCTCAAAGTGTCCCTTCATGAGAAATTGTGCCCTTACTCTTTTGTCTTCACGTGGTGACTCTTGGTATTCCCCTATATGACTCTTCATGGGAAAATGCATCCCATCCTTCTTTTGTCTTTATCCTGTGGCTCTTGGACTTTTCCATAGGCCCTTCTTTTGTCTCATGTGCAACCAAAAATATATTATTTAATATTAAATAAATATTAAATCACATTAGCCAAGATAAACAACATTAAATGCAATGGGGCCTATATCACCAATAATGCTAGACCTTTGACATCAATGACAATATTTCCAACACGATTATGCTCTACAATGGTTGTATAGTCTAACAGATCAGCCGATCAAATCATTCAATACTTTAGTTGACATGTTCCTAGCTTATTTCAAAATTAACATATGTGAAAAGGTTTTTTATGCCCAGGTTTCACAATAGAAACAAAGGTCAAATGAGCATCTCACATATTATGTTCTTAGATACAAGACTATCCTGGCTAAAATGACTAGCCCCATGGTTGGTCAAGAATTAAAAGATCTCTTCAAATAGAGTCTTTTTCTAGTTTTTCATAAGTCAATAATGTTCAAAAGGTTTTCAACTTAATTGTGTTATGTCATACAATAAAAGAAAGGGAAGTCAAATTACTTTCAATAGGAAAACTCAAGTACATAAGCATATCAAAAACAACAAACAAGAGTAACATTAATATATCATACAAAGTAAAGGTCAATGATAGAAAAAGGGAAAATGAAGCTACATTTAATTCAAGTTCAGATCCCCCTCAGTGAGTGGTTTTATCAACACCTCCTCAACAAGCATTTACCAATCTACCAGTATCTCCAACTAGAGTCGTATAACATGAATTGTAATGCAATGTCCTATCTCTCCCTTTTATTCATGAAGTTGATACTATAAATCCTCTTCTACGTGGGATATGATCAAAATGCATTCTATAATTTTCACGTGGCACCAAGACACATAATGAATAAATGCATCAATTTGTGACATAAAATATATGACTTGATAGATGGCAACCTTATTTATCTTGACACTCTAATTGAGCCTTCTCAGGTAAATAAAACACAAGACAAAGCTCTAAAATTTTTGTTAGATCCTTTCCCATAAAATTCTAAATAAGAGACAAGGGGCACATTAGGTGTTCACCATGCATGTCCTACACACCCTCTACCAACTACATACTAGGCACCTTTAGTTAAGTCACATCCTCTGAGCAACATGATTGGTGTGTATAATTCAAGAGTTCTAGCTAGAGCTTCATTCTCTTTCTCAGAGTAGGAGATAGTTGAGGATGATTTGGATTACTATTCACTCTTTATCAAATCCTACATTGATCAGTATCCCATTTATAATGTTCTCATTGTCAATGGATTAAGTGTGAACATGTGCACTATGACATTACTTTAGCATTTAGGATATTCAAAGTAAGATATCACCCTAATGGGCACAATTATTAGTAGATTTAGTGGGCACATATAGAGTTCATTGAGTGAGATTGTACTTCTTCTAAAGGTTGGATCCACACATATGGCCACACCATTTTCTATTATTCCTATTGTAGTATTATTTGACATGTTTCTTGGTTGACTATCGATCCAAAAACTTCATCTAGTACCTTATATAGTCATAGATAGATGAAATACATTCATGTTAATTAGGTTGTTATAGTTGGGGTAGAGTTCCATATGATTTACCACTCCCCACTTCAGATCTATCTCCTTCTTTGTAGTCACCAATTTTAGCTCCTCCACCTATTACAATTCTTCTAATTTAGCTTTAGACAAAGTCAATGCCTTCCTTGCTAGTACAAAGAGTTTATAGACTTCCACATAAGCCTCTCTTAGAGAGACCACTACATTAGTGATAGTTTTATGACTCTAGATAGTTTTTATCTATAGTATTCATACCTAGGGAAGTATCATTGAGGTCTCATGCCTCTGCACATAGAGAAAAATTTTAGAGAGATTATTCTACTACCATATGGGTCTTTAAGATCCCCATAGTTGCATCCACTTATCAGAGTTACAGAGGGACCACATAGTTAGTTTCTAATAAAGAAATTTTAGAACACTTATAACATACACAACTTTTAGAGTCACAATATCAGCCCTTCCATCATGCTTCATGATTAGGCATGATCCCTCTTCTTGATATAGGACACCATGATAGGGAGTGTCTTATGAGACTCATTAGTTAGTATCATTTCTTCTCAATCTTTCTTGTACATAATTTCTCATCTTACTTATACATAGTCTATTATCACTTTTTGTACATAGTTTCCTTATGATTACTTATACATAGCTTATTTAAAAATACCAAAAATAATATAACATTTAAAAATACCAAAAATAAAACAATATTTCAAAATACCAAAAATAATATATAACATGTCAAAATACAAAAACATACAAATAACTCAAAACATCAAAAACTTTTTAATTATATGCATTATCCATTTTTTACATTCCTACTACCATACTAGACTTATATTTTTCTATTCTATGCTATTATTTACCAATTTATCTATATTACGATGCTTCACTTGATATTCTTTGAGTATGTGTAGTGACATCTAAATCCTTGATTGCTTCATTCTACCCATTGAGGGGGCATCCTAATTTTATATTTGAGACATACATTAACATATCTACCCATTGGGGGCATCTTATACATGGCTAAACCATCTAAATTATGTCATTCCTACACCACTCACTCTAATTATCATGTTGATGTACATTAATTACTAGCCTACAAAGATTACTCTATCGAAACTAACTAGTATATGACACTTGTGTATTTTTTAGCATCTACCTAATCTTGTACTACATGTTTTGCATACTTTCACTTCTTTGATCAGTTAGATGTGATAACATTTATAATATTTACATGCCTTACTTTCTTGGTTTGAGTAGCTATATATGATTACATTTCTCAATTCCTATTTTTTTACTTGTGTGTGCCTTTAGACATTTACCAATGTCCTTTACTTATACTCTTGTATGTGGTTATGGCCCTCATGCTAATATTTCTTGTTTACAATTATATGTGTCTCTAGGCATTCTAAAATGCCTTGTATGCTTGCCTTCCAAGTTTGAGTGACATGTTCCCATGTCCCTTGTTTGTTGGGCCCCTCAACATCTTTTGTATGCTTCTTGCTTCTTGTCTTGCATGCTTGTTTACTTGTTTTCTTCTTAGTTGTTTGCAATGCCATGATCCAAATCATGCATTATCTTTCTTTTTTGGATGTAATGATGGATATCATGCTCCATCCATCCTTGAAAACTAACAATATTTCTAGTTACAATTTAGTATATTACACATTCTATTGCTTTGTTACATCTATTTAGGAATACCCCTATTGATCTAACAATATCCAATACAAACTATGTTATATCTTGAGACATCTTTTCAATCATCATTACTATATCATGTATTTTTTTTATCATAACACACTTGAAAAACTCTTTATTTTGAGGTTAGTAATTACAAGGTCTTCATTCCTACCCTTAGAAGAGAGGGAAATAAATAAGGGTTTTGTCATAGAGATCAAAACCCTCTATTAATCAAAATAAGTTTTTAGAACACTTAGAACAATAATAAAAATTCAAAAAATGTATAATAGACTAGAGAAATAAGGATTAACATAGAATAGTAATAAAAAATAATAAAGGATAAGAGCACCCCATTTAGACTACAATTCCATACAACAAAGTGTCCACTTTTTGGTACTCCTATCCAAATAGCTAAAAACCTAGAATTTTTAGAAATAGATAGAAAGGTAAGGTCAATTACAATTTTTTAAACTACAATCTAGTTCATATTGGGTGTTTTTAGTATATTTTTACTTAGATTATCTATATATGTTGGGCATCATGCATGGCATGATGAATCTAGCTTCTAGTTTTAGATTGGGGAGTTGTTACAACCTCTAGATTAAAATCCATGTTATAGAAAATAGTGATTAGGGAAATGTGTGTGAAATATTTACCTTATTTTATTTATAATTCATTGTATTAAATATATATTTCTAAATATTTACATGCCCTATTCCATCTTCATGTTGTTGCCATCATTTTGGAGTGGTTTTCATATAAGCCTAGTTGTCAATTTTAGAGTGGCTTTCATACAATCCTAATCTCCACCTTTCAGAGTGGCCAAGATTAGCCTAGTTCTTAGTATATATTCAACTATCCATACCACATTATCAAATTAAATATCATGCATGGGATTCATGAGCAATTTCATATGATACACATTTACACTAGTATCAGTTCATAGTTCACACTTAGTGGGAAATGACTGAGCCAAAGGACTAGTTAGCATTTGTATTCTTGAGCCACCTACTTAGATGCATTTGACACACAACCTAAACATCGATTAACACATGCATGATCACATAGCTTCACTACATAGTGGATGATGGAGCCAAATGGCCATCCTTTGTATTCTTGAGCCACCCTTTGGGAATTGAGCACTCAACTCCATTCACAATATTAATCTTGTTACAACACATACCCATCATCACTCAACATCACAATAGGTTTTGTATTAGTTTAGGTACCTAGTGAGGTGTATTTATTCCTTTCTCTTCCTCTCTCTTTTACCCAACCTTTGTACATTCTTATTTTAGATAGTGTGTCTAGTAAGAACTGATCTATTCTTTGTTTTCTCTTATAGATTTATGCTTCACATTATGCTCTCTCTACACACACTCAACATCACACATCTTCATGGGCTTCACCCTTGTAGTTAAGTTCAGGTACACTTTCTATTTTTCCTTTATCCTAGTATTTCATTTTGTTGCATCACTAGAATAAAGGGGGGAAAATGTATTCATATAAATTTTACAAATAGGTAGTTTGAGTGTGGCTTGTGACACCCCATCTATAGGTCATTTTTGCATGCTCTTAAGACCCTTCTTGACACCTTTTTACTCATTACCAATAATTTAGAACATTTTAAATGATTATTTCACCTTAGTTAAGTAGTATTCACCTTACCAATCCTATTCCCCCAAGTCCTAAGCCTGTAGGATAAGAGCACCCCATTTAAACTATAATTCCCTAGAGATAAGTGTCCCATTTTTAGAAGTCTTATTCATTTTCACATTGAGCCCCAATAGTCACTTTTTCCTGATCCTTATCCTTAATTATTGTATTCTAGTGTGAATACATCTAAGCCATACTAATGGTTCCCTATAAAATCCCACTCAAATCTCATTTACAAGGGGGTGACCAAACTTAAAAATAAAATAAGAATACAAACAAAGTACTAAAGCAAACTTCCCTATTATTCACACATAGTCACCCAACATAGTTACAAACCTACTAAAATCCTCATAGCAATCCTTAGCCACCTCAAACACTATCAATTTGACATTTGCATCTGCATCACACTATTTCACAAAGCACACTAGGTGGGAGAACTATGTATGGCTTGATCCTTCTTCAAATTATTGGTATGTAGGTAATATGTACACATAAGGGGTGTGGATTACACATTCAATACATCTTTTACACTAACCCCCCCCTTTTTAGGTTACTAAAATGTTTTTATATCAATCATGATGGTAGGTTAGGGTTTGAAGACAAAATCATCTCCACAATGAGTTCTATCAACAACCAATGATTGATTTTTCACAAGCATGCTCACATAGGCATGATTCAACTACCCAAAACGTTTTAGGTCTCTATGATCAATTTGGATAATATTATAAAGAGAATATAATAACATCGGGCAATAAAGCATCCACTTTTTGTCACTTCTATCCTTTTTTCGAATGAAATTTAGATTTAGGTTTATGATACCTTCCTAGTCTTTCATAGTTATTTTCAACCACTGTATCATTCATCTCAGTCTATTTTCTAGCTAAATTATATTTCTTCCTATTTATTATTATTTTTATAAAGGTAAAAAAGACAAATAATTGCACAATTTAGGATTTTATTTATTTCTATATTTTATACTTATTTATTAATCTAGACCCTTAACTAAAATAGGAATAAAACTCTATTATTCCCAAATAAGTTAAATCACATATTAACATTGTACATAAATGTGATTCCTTTCATGCTACAGTTAAGATTAACTATATCTATAGAAACTTGGTCCACATGGATTATATGGATATGAAATGATTAATATCTATATGAATCTATGTTAACTAATAAATATACTATAAAAAAGCTTTCAACATGATTACAACATTCATGCACAATAAGTCATGTAACATACTAATTTAGATGGTATCCCCACTAACTTATTTTAACTTGAAACTCCATGAAAGAAACTAATGAAAGAGAGAAGTTAAAATTCTACTAAGTTAATCAAAATATAATCACATAAAGTCTATTTACTTAACTAATGATAATTTTCCTTCACAAATATCTATATAAGATGTATTAATTTGATAATTCCTATGCATCTAGTTTTGAATGTAAATTTACATTCCAAACTCTTACCTTTAGCTTAGTCAACAATATTCACAATAAAACTAAGTTAATTTAACTTTCCCTAATAAAATATTTAAACTAATATCTCAACCTAGATGATCAACCAATAATACTACAACATGCCCTAGTTAAGTAACTTGATTTTACTAATTAGAAGTAGTGATTCCAAATTAGTACTAAATGATCAATAAATTGAATATGAGGAAATAATTAAATAAAATATGATAACGATACATGTCCCAATCATGTTATAACTAGTAAATGTATTTTCATATGCATGTTAAAGTTTATACTATGGTTGAGATCATGTAAAAAAGTAGTCCATACTGCTAGCTTCAAGTCAAACATAAACTTATATCAATAGATAATGTTAGGTTTTAAGTAATCATAGCTTAGAATATAACACTTACTTAGGTTTAACCATGAGAATAACATTAATATCATAATACTTTTCAATGTAAATGAGTCATATTCAAACCTTTTCCAACAAGTAATGAAAAAAATGCAATACTAGAGCACGATATCATTGCATGTCACATTTATCAAATAGATACAACCAAAGATGAAAATATCAATTCACTTAATTATTAGTATACTTATTAAAAACAACCAATATAATGAAGTGAGTATTATGAAGACAAATCAACATACAAGACCAATGTCAATGAAAAGTAGTTCAAATTACTCACAAGTCATGTATACCACTGTAGCAAGTCATATAACTAATAAATGCATTCATGTAATAATGATTAAGTAATATAGGCATAAAATAGTCAAGATTAATATATTTAAATGACAAATCATGATTCTTTAGAGCACAATGATTTGCTAAGGTTCAATAGTACTTATTGAATATCAACTTTTAGTATCTCAACCCATAGTAACGGTTATATATATAAGTTGAAATATTGTTGGTAGTTGTACTGGTATGAGAGTTTTCTATATTCCACTTCTAACATTGAGATGATAATATACATAGTGGGTAATAATGTTTGACAATAATAGTACAAAGGATATCTATATGAGAGGTATAATACAACATCATAAGTAAAAAGTAATACAGAATAATCCATATGCCATAGGAATAAAATACATTGATGTAAGGTATAATTGATGACCTAAATCTTCAGGAAACAAACTTTGGCCAAGTGAAGCTGAGAAATAAGGCATGAAAAATAAAGTCTAGAAAATAAAGTGAGATACATTTAAGAGACATTAAAAATTGAAAAAATCACCATCTAAACTAGGGCATTGAAATTATATAAGTCATCATAACATTAGTGATGATAATTTCCTTTTGGATAAGCATTATAATAATATTAAATCAATATGTAACTAAATTAATCTCAACAAGTGACTAACAACATAAAATGGAATTTTATTCAAACCTTTTCCATTAAACTATAAAGATTGAATCTTAGTAGTAATATCAAAATAATATTGAACATTTTTCTTTATATCAAGATCAATCATCAAACAATAAATCTATGTAGTTACCTTAATCATAAGTATTGTCTAGACTTTCTTTTTTCATGAGAATAAATTTTGAAAGCCTTAGTACATTTCACCATTAATGGGTCAAAGCACAATAATGTGTCCTAGTTTTTAGCATAAAATATTACATTAACTTATAATATCCCATCAAATTAAATTGAGTTTAGTTAATTTATATTATTCAAACACATGTGTTTTAGCTTATATATACAAAGATGTAATGCATATACATTTTTCCAATTTTTAAAATAATCATTATGTACTTTTTAATATTCATTTTTGAATCATTTTAAAAAAAAATTGTCCACCCAGTGGGACAAAATAATATTATTTTACCCCAATAATATCAAATAATTTAGAAAAATATAAATTACAATATACATAAAATAGTTCATTAACCAACATGTTACCACATACTAGTTAATACAGTAAGTACTAGTAAAAAAAAGAGTTTTTTAAATCACCAATAATTGCTTTAAATATAATAGATTATCAAACACAATTGAGGTATTTTCCATTAAAATACAATGGGTCATCACAAAAGAGTCCATTTGGCTAAACCTTAGGTTTACTAAAGATTATACTTTAAAATACACAAGACACAACACATTAATGCATGCAGTGCTTAAATTTAGAAAATATCCACATATGATTTGCATACTATGACAAAGTCAAAAATACAAGTTATGTGAATAATACATGATAAAATTCCAACCTTTTTTTAATGTTTAGAGTTTATAAACTAATCAACACAATAGTGACATTGAGGTAAGAAATACAATTCAAAAAACCAAACAAACAAGATACTTATATGTCTATATGGAAGCAAGTTTCTCTTACAGGTAAACATCAAGCTATAAAAAAAATCAAAAGGATACCCTAAAACCTAATTTAGGTCAATGTTATCATATTTACAGCTCCTAAAACATAGATATTAATATATATAAGATAAGCATATAAAGGCATAAATGCAAGGATAGGGTTAGACCTTTTTTCTATAACCAAAATGTATTAGTCAATCATAATGCTAGATGAACTAAAAATTTTATATATATTTTAACATTTACCCATATAAATTTCATTATTATATAAAATAAAATAAGATCACATGAATCATTATACCATACATTTGACAAGTGGAATTGTTTGTTACCCAAAACATAAGGGAGTTATTATAGTAGATTTATGGACCCCAAAGGGGTCCAATTTTTTACCATAGACTATGAAATTTACTCATATATGCATACCTTCATATAAATTTATGGGTTTATACCCCATTCACAAGGAGTTTTCCATAATTCTTAAAAAAAAAAAATGTATAAAATTTTAATAACAAAGAAAATAACATGCATGTTTATAAAGACTAGGCTCTACCCTTCCATCTTATTCATTCCTTCTCTCCTAAAGATTACCTAATTTCATATGGTCTTCACAACCATCCATTATTTCATTCATGGTTTGTTTGAGTGGTAAAGCCTCAATGTACAATATTCTCAAAAATAAAATGACATCGTCAAGCCTCCTTTATTATCAAGATTTTCTTTCATGTGTTTGGGTATAGTCCCAAACTTTCATAAATACCTCCTTAAATCCATGGACACCTTAAAATACAATAATTCTTCTAAGTATGGATTATAATAATAACTCCCACTTCCATCGTGTCTACATCTAAAACATAAACTAGAACCTTAAGTTCTCTCATGTTCCTCTTATTCATTCTTCAAATTCAATGAGAAGCATAATGAAGAAAATGATATCCCAATAAAACTTTTCCTTGAAACCCTAATAAAAATATTTATTTCATAAAACAAAATTTAACTAGTATATCAAGTCCATGCGTGTTTTACCATGGTCAAAAGTGACATTTTCCAAACATCATGATAACCTAAGTTAATCAATACTTTGATTAAAACCACGATATTTAAGATTTTATTTGTTATTTCCAAAATCAGCTTAGCTCGTTTTTGGGAACAACCCCCTACGAAACGTGTCTATTTCATCTTTCATCTCTCTAAGTTTGTTTTCAAGGCAAGTTTTTCTCATTCTCATCTTGGTCTACCTAAACCTTTTGAAATTCATGAAACACGTCTTCCCAAAAAGTGAAGGCCGTTACGGTCTCGAAATGTTTTGGGAACCAAGTCCCCTCTTCAGACTACCTCTTCCAGAGTTAGTCTTTTCTTCCATTTCGTGTAAGAGCAGAAAATTTTTTTGCCTCTACATTTTCCTTATTTTTGTACAAGGGCAACAAATTTTGCCACCTCTGCACTTTTCCCTGCAAGGGTGACAAGTTTTGCCACCCCTGCACCTTGACATGCAAGCGTGGCAAATTTTGCCGCCCCTGCACTCGGATTAAAAGGAACATGCAAGGGAGGCAAATTTTTCCACCCCTACACGTCTCAATAACCATGCATGGCATTTTTTGCCATGCATAGAGGGTTGTTAGGGTGGGTTTTTCACCCCATATAAACCGATTTGAGCCTATTTCTTCTCATTGCTTCCTCCTCTCCTCCTGCCTCTTGCATCTAAGTGACCCAACTGACGAGTCGAACTAAATTTTGGCAGATTCAACCTCGTGGCATGCATGGTTTCTCAGGTAGGTCTCATTTTTAGCATTTGTTTTATTTTTCTTTTCTTGTTTTTGCTTAGTGTTAGTTGTTTTTGTTTAATTTTTTATCTTTCTCTCCTCCTGCCCGCGTGTTTCCTCTCCACCTTGCCGCGGGTGTTGTTTTCTCCCTCACCCATGGGTTTCTTCCAGAAACTCACGTGAGCAGAATTTTTTGCCATCTGTGCTTCGGCCTCCAAATCTAACATGCATAGGTGGTGAATTTTGCCACCTATGCATTCCAGCCCTTTAGGCCGCATTGGCAGCAAATTTTGCCGCCGATGCAACCCAAAGTGCAGGAGCAATGAAAATCACCATGCCTGCACATTTTTCCTCCCCATCTGCAAGGGCGGTAATTTTCACCGCTCGTGCTAGTTATTTTTACAAGGGTGGTGAATTTTTCTGCCCTTACCTATTTTTCAACTCTTTACAGGGGCAACAATTTTTACTGCCCATGCATTTTTCTTTCAAATTTTTCCAACTCCAGAGAAATTTTCCACCTGTCCCTTTCTTTCCCTTTTTTCCTTATTTTTCACTCCTTCTTCTGACCCAGCCTATTTAAGTGACCTCTATGGTCATGATCACTTAGAATGCATTTTTTCCATTCGTCCTCTCTTCCTTAATTACTGTGATCATGACTGCAGTTCAATCAGTGAACTCTTGCACATCTGCTCCCATCCGATTGAGATCATTCCCAATGACGGAAGCATCTCCTAAGAAGGCAAAAATAATGAAATACAAGTATCAAGGCATCTTTCCCCTCACTTCTATCACCTCCAATGTTGATGATATCTGGGACACTGAGATCGGCCATGTGGACATGGCCAAATTCCTAGCATGAACAAAGGTGATGAATCCAAGCACCGGGATGAAGAGGATTGTCGATAGCAACATCCACCTAGTGGCCATCTTTTCGTTAGCAGTGCATCATACTGAGTTCATCCTCTAATGCACTCACTTCTATAATAAAGAGACCAAGTCAGTCTCAGATGCCAGTGGCAACATGGTGATTTGGTTGGACCCCAAATTCATCGATAAAGTTTTCATGTATCCTCCAGCCACCGAAGTAACCCAAATTGACTTCAGGGATGCCCAGAAGGAGTATGACAAAGACCCTGAGAGGGTGAAGAAAGTTATGAACCATAAGTGGTTGAAGTCCCCTAGGACAAGCTTATCAAGATGGCCATGAAACTTTTCGAAGAGCGATTTTGTTAAAGAAGTTGGTGATTTGATCACCCTTCTCAGCAGAGTACGGGGCCTCCTGTCTTCTTCACAGTTCCATGCATGGATGTATCCATTCATCAAGATCATCCTCTAGGGTAAACAAGCCATCTTTTGGGGAGAACAAATTAGCAATGCCCTCCATGAGTAGTTAACCAAGGTACAGACTTCTTTTAAGTTCTACATGACTTCGTACTTGGTTTACATAACTACTGCAATGCAGTCTTTCCCAAGATTAACTACTGAAGGAGATATAAAGACCACCCTAATCTACTCATATTATCCTTAGCTGACATTTCAAGGGTCAACCCGTCACTTCAAGAGGGTAAATGATGCCTTTTTGCTACATTTTTATGTCTCTTCGACCCTCAGCTCAAGTAGAAGAGAGTATCAGACGAGGCCTGGGCAGTGGTCAATGATTACAGCTGCATGTTCCTTCAGTTCCCCACATTTTGCTATCTTTGGGTCAGCTTTTACCAAGGCTAGCCCTACATGCTCCCCAGGTTCCCTTTAGATAAATTAGTTCTAATGGAACTTTGCTGACAATTGATTATCGTGCATACTAGACAGATGGAACTGAAGAGACCAAGTTTCAAGTTTCCAATCAAGATTGGCAGGTATTCCGTTGCAACATCAGTCAAATCCAAGGTCATGGAAATTGAAATATAGATGGTTACTTTAAAACCTTTCAAGAGATGGGAAAAATTTGACTACAGGGGAGTCAAGGAGAAGATCAGAAGGAAAACTCAGTTCCATGAATCAAGGATTGAGGATATCTAGATAGAGCTGAGGACGGTCGAGGAGATTAGAAAAATGGACTATTATAGGCTGACCCTAGATCAAATTGAATACCTAGGGCTTGCAGAGATCCCCTCTAATCTGGATGATGATGGAAACATTGTTAATAGCAGGTATCTGGCAGAGAAGGTTACTGGTTCCCCTCTTCCTCCAATTTAGTGGTCTTAGAAGGAGCTGACTTCTCTGAGAAAAAGATTTGAACCAATATTGGCTAACACTAATGATTGGTTAGCAGCCAAAGGGATCACCCTAAAGGAATTTGTTATAGGATCAGAGGCTGAATACCAGGTAGAATTGAAGAGGAAAGTAGAGAACAAAACTAAAAACAAAGGTGATGTCCCTTCTCCTTCTAGGCCTCACAAGCTTAGGATCATCTTTGTATCCAAGAAATCAAAGACTACACAAGGGCCATAAGCGGTAGCCAAAGGGATTACAAAATAAAGCTCTTAGGCACAGGCTACCCAACCCATGGAGACAGATGATCAGCCATCATGGCAACCAAGCACTAGATCTCTGCTCTCACAGAAACAAGCACAGCCACTCAAGAGCATCTCTCCTTCTCCTCCTCAGTCTCCCATGGTACCCTCTTCTCCTATCTCTCTGATCAGTGTTGCCTCTTTTGGAGTTGCCTCTCCTTCTAGAGTCATATTCGGTGATCGTCAGGGCACTTTTGGAGGTTCTCCTCACTCTTTTGGGTCCATCCCCAGTTTATCATCTCCTTCCTTCAACTTAATAGCAAGCCCTGTGCAAGAGCCTGAATCAATGGCTGGTACAATTTCACCAGTTACTCCAATTGTGACCACTATTACCACTAGTAGCATAGAAGTTGGTACCATAACACCAGCTGTGGGAACTGTCGTCACAATAGATACCTCTTCCCTCCTGCCTTGGATGTCTACTTTCATGCCAAAAATAAAGAAGATGGCCATCTCCCTAGATGAATTTGACTTTGGAAAAATAGTGCTAGTGAAAGCAAAGGCTCCTAAGAAGCCAAGAATCCTCTCTAAATTGGTCGAAGAAAAAGGACAAAAAATTTCTAGAAATTGCCAAGCTTCCACAAGACGCAACCCTTGAGGGTTTCAAAATGAGCAGCTATTCCATCTCTCATGTTGAACTTGGAAAAGTTACTCATGAAGGTGAGAAAAGTGATCTTCAGTCGGCTATGGACATCATGGTCCATAAATTTGATCGAGAGAAGGAAATGAAGGATTATTACAATGCCAAAACAGAGCAGCTAACGGTAGTAATAAAAAGGTTCACTCTTCCTCCTGAAGTAGCAACTCCAGAGGCCTTCTCCATGGATGACTCAGTCATTCAAAAAGTAGAAAAGACTTATTTGAAGGGAAAAGTCCTGGAGGACTATATTGAAAAGATGCATACTCAGGGAGTTTCTTTGCTTATAGAAGTTGCAGAAAGGATGGATAAGATGAAGAAAGTAAAAGCAGAGTTAGATGACTTCGTCTCCCTTATCTCTCAGGAGATTGATAGTTTGGATAAGGATCTTAATAGATGGAAGAAAATGAAGGATCTCAAGAAAAGCACCTTGATATCTATTGGTGCCATCTCCAGCAAGGACTCTTATGTTGAAATTAAG
This sequence comes from Torreya grandis, assembly GCA_037957365.1. Taxonomy (NCBI): domain Eukaryota; kingdom Viridiplantae; phylum Streptophyta; class Pinopsida; order Cupressales; family Taxaceae; genus Torreya; species Torreya grandis. Next base: position 35,412 of record JARHVA010008934.1, on the reverse strand, counting down.
GAGTCATTGATCTTCAAGATCCAGGTACTCAAAGATTTGATTGATGATCTTAAAGCTTTCAAGGAGGCTAGTGAGAAGAGTGACCTGAGCCTGCTGAATAAACTAGAAGAGCTACCATGCAACCTGACCTCTAAGGACAATCAGTTCCTTTTGATAGAAGAAATGATTCAGAGCTTCAAAGAGATGATTCAGAGAGATTTTGAAGAAAAATCCTTCTCAATGTCTTAAGTGGATAGTATTCTAGACACTCAGTTAACTTTGGAGAATCTAAAATCCAAGTTAACTGGCCACGCTAAAGCCATCATAGCATTGAAGGATGCATTGATTAGATCCAAAATCGTCTCTAAGAACACAGTTGCACTAGAGAGCATCAAAATTTAGGCATCCATCACTATATTCGATGCACATATGAAGAAATTTGGCAGCAAGAATTGAATCTCTCTCCCCTTCTTTCTTCTTCTCTCCTTGTGCACTTCTATTTTGTGCAAAGTGCATGCAATTTTGAAAAATGTAATTACATGTAAATATTTCATAAAAATATCTCAAAGTCAAAGATGAGTCATCTTTGACCGAGATATTTTTGTATTTTAGTATTTTCTAGTTTTTAAGGATTTCTCCATATATATAGTGGAGACCTCATTTTGTAAATAATCTTGGAAAAATTAATAGCAAACACTCTGCTGAAATTGAAGCAACTTTTGAGACTTTGTGTTCAAATTTGTAAATCATATTTTGTTGAATGAATGAGAAGCAGGTTATTTCAGACTTTGTGTTGAGATTGTCTGTGTTATTTAGGAAATAGTTCTTATGTCCTTTTTCCTAGTAATATCTTATTTATCTGATTTAATAAGCAAAGTGGGTGTGTTATTATTATTTGAGGGCATTTTTGGAAGGTAGAAGATAGACTTTGTGTTACTTTTATCTTTAAGATTCAGTTGTCTTTTGTAGTTTCAGGTGAAGACTTTGTGCTTCACTTCACTCTACGGTTGTACTTGTTTCAAATCGATGAAGGAGGCTACAGAAGTCTTTTGTGCTTACGTGAGTGTTCTTATGAACTTTGTCACTTTAGGTGATTTTTTGCTCCACGTTTGATACCATTCCTGAAAGAAGAAGAATGTTGTTAGCTGTGGAATAGGATTTCCCTCTTTTGTTCTTTATACATTACTTCTAAAAAAAGAGAAGTAGATGCTGTGATACCACCCCATGTGTTATTTTTTTCTTAATTATATACATCTAGCCTGCATATAAATATTTAATAAGGAACCTCCCCTTGATGAGAGGAGAGAATTTACCTCTTTCAGATCTGGTAAACCCACACTTCTCATGGTGTAAATCTCCCTGTGCTGTGGTTGATATACCCATTTTGTCATCAGTTAGTTGATGACAAAATATTCACCCAACATTATTAATGCATGAAAACATAACCATAATCCAATTATAAGGATCTTAGTGAATTAATTCATGTCAAAGGTATATTCGCTTGGACTCCTTTTTAATATCATGAACTTATGATGCTAAGGTGTAACTACCTTGAAAGAACATAATCAGTCTTCAAACTTATAAGCTTTCCCATTTAACTAATGTAGCCATAATAATGTTTCAACACAAAAAAAAAATCAACCATGGAGTAATCATTCCATATTTCAATAAATTTCCAAACATATTTTTCTATGTTATATGATTTCTAAGTGACTACACAAACTTGACCAATGTTAAAAATAAAAGAGTGTGATTGATTTATTTCATTTCATAAGTACTATCTAATTGACTTGATATAGTATAAATATTTATTATACCAAATAATAACATAGACAATTCCTTAAACTATATTATTCCTTACTCATAATTATCAAAAGCAAACACATTAAGAATCATACCCAACTTTCCTTTTCAATTTTTAAAGAATAAGATAGTCAAGAATAATACAAATTTGAATAAACAACTATAAGAAATGTTTCCCACATTAATACATGTAGGAAAGAACACCAATATATATTGATAATTAAATTTAAATATTAATAATTATACATACATTGAAATATTTAAGCATGCTCCCACACATGGCACAATTAGCCAAAATCTAATGATGACCACTGAGAGCAAAGTATGACAAGTAAATCTTGGTAGATGAAATGGATTAAAGTGGTTATCCCTATGTTTTCACTATAAAATTTAGGATCAGATGGGGATATGTCATTGAAACCATTGTTTAATTAAATATAGACATATTCGAGTCCAGATTAAAACCTAAAACTATTATTAGTAGATTTTCTAGTATCAATGATTTTAGATATTAGAATCCAATTTCACTATTATTGGATTTCAATTTAGATTTTACTCAAATTAGATATCATATTTTATGGATTATTATTTAATTTTTTTTGGAATTAAATGTTATAAAACAAAATTATATAATATAATCTATTGAGATAATTCAACATTTTTTTGTAATCTATTGAATTAATTAGATATTCTATTATCTTATGTAAAATGGGCATATGCCCATTATATAAAAGATAAAAATATTGGCTTATTATTATTTTATTTGATAGGGTAAAATAAATATTTTTACAATAACCAAAAACCATAGTAAAGTGTTAAAAAAAGAGTAGCATGCCTCAAGGGCCAACATATAAAAAAGAAACAAAAGACTAGCTAATTAACTCGATACAAGGAAAAATAAAACACAACAAATTAAATAGATTAGGAGGGGGGACCCTATGATGGTTCGTTATCTTATTTAGTTGTCTTTTTAGGTATACCCCACTTTTTCTTGGAAACTTTGGCCCTCATCCTATTACTAGGTCCTTTAGTGTCATCTATGGGGAGGATCATCCATGGCCTTTTCTATCCTTATTCCTATAGAGGGGTTTTATTGATGGGAGTCATGATGGGGATGTTATGAGAAGGAGTCTCTGTCACCTTCAAGTGATACTTAATGGGATTCATGTTCACCATGTTATAATGGGTGAAAATTGAATAGTCATGTCCACTTACCTATTAAAGGTGTTCCATTCTTGAATGAGTGCCACCAAGTTCATCCCAACCACATGAAACTTCTTGTTAAAGATTTCCAATTAATCTTTTTTTTTAAATTTATTTAGATAAGATAATTTTATCTTTCTCAAAACCCTCCCTAAAGGTGCCCTCATCCATTAAAATTGGTTTTGGTTTAGGGACAAATAAATTCATAGGGAGGTCATCAGTGGATGTTTTGGAAAGGCTAGATATGGGGTATTAGTAGAAGGTTGGTAGGATCCTGAGGTAGAGTCTTGCTCAAGGGATTTATCCTTGGTTAAGGACCCCATAAGATGAACTTACCTACCCATCAATTTTTATCCATTGCTTTAGCAATAGTAGGATGAGACATTGGTGTACTATAGGGTTAGATTCATTAACTTTATGGGTGAGAATGGTGCTCTCTAGGAACTTTAAGAGATATAATGGGATACTAATTTTATATCCCTAGAAATGGTTTAATAATAAAAAGTGGTGGGAAAAAATTAAAGTATGTTTACCCTAAAATATGAGGTATTTCATCACTTATAGGCACAAATTATGCCATTACCATAAGAGGTCAGCATGGGGGATCTCCTTATCCATTTTGACAAACTCATTAGTGTAGAAGAACCTTTGACACAACTCTTGATTTTTAGACTAGTCCTTATATACCTTTACCTCATCACACATCATGCTGATGGCTTCTCCTATAAACACCTCCATGACTAGGATTTTAATTCCTTTCATCTCCACCACTCACTTATTATAGACATAAAAATAATCTCTTGAAACTTAAATGTCATGCTCGGTTATCCTCAACATCAATTTTATGAGTCTACCCAACTAGAGCTTCTTTTATACTTTCTTTAATCCCCACACTTTATAATAAGAGTTTGGTTCCAAACTCTCCCTATCTCCCCCCATTTTCTTTGTGCTAAGGGAATCGAGGATAAGTTTATCAAGTTCTAGAAAAGATTGGTTTGAGTGGCTCAAAATAAGCTTGGAAAGCATGTTGCCTCACTCTTTAAGTAATAAATCCACATCACTTTTTCATAATGATGATATATAATATTTGAAACCCATCTTTTGATGAGAGATGTTTACACATGTGTTAGCTTGCTTTTCATCCTATCTCACTGTACTTTCATTTTGTATGGTTGATTGGAGTCTTTCAGTGATGTGGCCTCCTATGTGCTAGTTAGTTAATAGAGGGAAGTCTACTCCTATATGAGTGATTAAGTAGATCTTCCACCCTGCTCCATTCATAATAAGTGTGGATAATTTGGACTTGTGTCATACCCCTCAAATGTTTTTTGGCATCATTAATAATATCTTTTATTACATGGGATGGGTTTATTTTTACTTCCAAGTCATTTAATATTATATAAGTATGATTGGGTTTTCTAGAGTTGGTTGGCTTTGGGTCATTTTTCTTTTCCCCCTTCAATTCTCATTTCTATCAATTTGAGTTTGTTTGGGCCTTTTGGATCCCTTTGTGGATTTTATCCACTGCTCTTTCCCAAAAACCTTGCCCATAATTTTATGTTGTGAGTTTTTGATTGAAGACCATGTCAATCAATTATGTTGGTTCATTTTGATTGGATTTTCTCCCTTGGTTCATGAAAGTAAGTAATGTGACTTCAACTGAGCATTTATTTATTTTGTGTTTGCTTACATGGTATGGTGTCTTATGTGGTGGATGATATGGATTGAATCATCCTCAATAGCTTATTTTTATTTCAAAATATTCTTGAATAGTTGACATAACATACACTCTTGATGGATAAAAATGAAACCATTGATAGAATTGAACCTCTATTCATTTTATAGTCAAAGAAGTGGGAAATGAATTTTAATAATAGGACCTCACGTGGAAGGCTAAACATAGTCTTCAAGATTAAATTACGGTAGATTGTAGAGGTTATTATAACTATCATTGGTCAAGTTTTAATGTATTCTAATATTAGATTTAAAATCATATATTTCCTATAAATTCATGAATAAACTAGAACATTTTAAAGACAAGCTCCTTAGGTAGAATATTGCTGAGAATTTTGTGTGGCCCTACTTTCACCTTGGGCTTGAAGCAAGCTTGAATGTGGTAGTTTGGATAACCTTAATCATATTTTTTCTCTAGTTCTGAGTGTTCTAGGCTCATTCTAATTTTATCATTTCAATAAATTTAAGATCACTTCATGTCCATATCTATCTATTTTGATAATTTATTGGCATAATTTTGGGCATAATGGTCTTATGGTATTTTTTCCTTTCCTTTGATGTGGTAAGTTTATTATCTCATTTAGATTTAATGAAAATGATATTTGAGAATTGAGTGTATAATGCATATATTGTCATAGATAAACTATTGGCTCATTATAGTGGTGGTAATAAGTGAATTGTAGGGTCAATAATTGGTTATTGGGGCAATGACAAATTTTTCCCCCAACTAGCATGATGTTAGTGCCTTTGGGAAAGAGTGAAAAAGGTGTTGTTTTCCTATCCAAAAATTATTCCTTCAGGAGGAATGTGGTTGTAATGAGTTTAGTATACCATCTTATTTAGTATGGCTTCTGTTTGTTATTTTTTCATGTATACATTTGGTTGCCTTTCTCTGGATAAACTTTTTGTAATATGGGCTTTGTTCCTATTTTGTGTAGTCTAATTTTTTTACTGATATATTTTATAAATCCATTTTTGAGTGACAATTTATATGTTATACATATATCACATAATCCATTTGACACACATACACATTGATGTATTCATTCTTGTATTATACCTATATGGAATTGTACATTTTATATGTTCTTTGAGAATGTGTTGTATTTGTTATTTTTTTATATGTATAATTGTATTTCCATGTATTCATGGTTAATTTTTATACAATTTTGAAATACCATTTTATTATAAAAATTTGTTACTTAAATTTATTCCACCTATATCACATTAAAATCATATTTCATAGTTCTGTAGGAATTTCACAAGTTCAATGGAAAGCAAGAAATAAAGATAATAAAGAGAAACAAATATAATATGTGGACATGTTTTCAACACCACAAAATGGGCATGAGTTATTCCATGGACAAAATCCATGGTTGGTAGACCAACATTAGGCTCATTATGTGAATTACATGATATTAATTTAGATTATTTTTTTAATTATGAAACCCTATTATGGAAGGATTTCTTTAATTAGATATTTTTTTAATGAATATATGGAAAATTTATAGTACATTACCCCATTATAATTAATTTTAGAGTCTTTTTTGGATTCAAAATTCCAACATTTGTTATTGGGTTTTTTGTGAGGTTGATTAGAAAATTAAATGATGTTTCTACTGTTAAAACTCTGATGATAATTTTTTAATATGTGGTGAAGCAATTTTATGAAACTTATAATTGTGTCAAACTTTTTTGTCATGTTCCATACAAAAATTTTATTTTGAATTTTTTTTTTCCATGGTATCAATGAACATCAATTGTCTACATCAATGGATGCGATTTTTTTGTTGGGCAGGTGGGGGGGGGGGGGTGGTGTGGGGGGGATTGGAATTAAATTTTTGGTAGTAAATTTTAAACATGTTAATATAATAAAATTGATTCTTTACATAATTATTGTAGTTGTAAATTTTTTTATTTTTTATAAATTATTTTAGTGTGAAGAGAATTATTATAATTATAATAATTAATAATCAACTAAAATAATATTATAAAATCACTTAAATGTTATAAAATAATGGTAATTATCAAATCTAGGTTTAAAATTATTATCAATGCATTGTGATTTGTCAAATGCCTTTGCCATTTTTTGTAATCTCTCTTTTATTACATATTAAGGGTGAGGGACACCACAACCCATAATTACTAATCAAAAAATTTATAATCAATTATACAATAAATAAAATAATTTGAACTTACTATAAAAACAATCATCTCCCAATTAAATATGCAAAAGCAATCATTTAGAAATAATCAACTATTACATAAAAATAATTATAATTGTGAGTATAAAATCTAACTAAATTAATTTTATTTATATAACTTGATGTATCAAATACAATGCAATACTATCAATATAACGCAATTAAAGTCACTAATTATTTTTTGTATATGTTTACAAAGAATACAACATATTTGGGTATGACCGCACATGATGTAACCACATACAAAGTGTGGGAATATTTTTGTATCATAATGCAGTGTGACATGAAATTTATAGATAGGAGTAAATCCAAAGAAAAGAGATTATTTTTTCACAAACAAATCAGGTTTTCTTGCCTATGCATAATATGTTTTGTATTACATTAAAGTGTGTCAAATATCTAAAACACTTTGCATGTTTTAATGTATACTGACATAATATTTTATTTATTCAATCTAATAATTATTTTAATAATTTCCCACTATGATATCCCCAATTTATTAAAAAAATACACATTTCATAGGAATTCAAAGCATTGAATGAAATAATGTTGAATTCTTGAGTTCAAGTAAGTAAACCACAACCCAATATTAAATTGTTTCCTTGAAACCTTCAACAAGTTAGGGATAAATAAATTATTTAAGTATTGTTAACATGAATATGAAAAATATGGATATTTGACAAGTGATCTAAATTTAGTAATCCCTATAAATCTAAACAACAATCCTTCGACTCACAATACCAACATCTTACTTCTAAGTGGAATGGTATTTGAAATAGTCAACCAATACAAGTGTTATTTTTCAATAAGGTGAGTTACTAATATTTTATTAAAATTAAATTCTATCTACCATTTTGATATTTTACGCTAAGAACTTAGAATGAAATTTAAATATTTAGTTGTTTTTGAAAAGTTCAAAATATAGAAAATGTTTGGGGATAAACTCATAGTAGCATTTTTTTTTTAGGGAAATATCATTTTTTGAAAGTACCTATTTATTAAAAAATCTTGATTAATAAGAAATAATTAAAACTATCAAAAAATTATGGAAAAGTACAAAACACAAACACTATTTTATTTAAAACTTAAATTATAAGTGTATTTTGGAACTCAAAATAATATGAATGAAAACATCTAACTAATAATAAAATTAAATAGTAACACATTTTAAAAAATTCTTAAAAACATCAATTTTATTTATTTCCTTATTCAACACTTGTCACATATAAACTAACTTCTTTCAAAATTTCCTTATGTCACCTACATCCCCAACAATGTTGACATAAGCCATTTTACATTTCTAAAATATTTATTATAATAAAACTTCATTGAAATGATAAAATTTTATTCAGGTACACCTTTGTTTAGTGGGTCAACTAAAACAGTACTTGCATAATTAAAAGGAATTCTAGGTTCTTTCAAATCATGTCTAAATTATTAATAAATAGTTTTCCATTTTTATTACAAAGCTGCTAAACCCAACAAAATAAAGGATAGGCCTCTACTTTAGCTATTAACAATCATTTTATTGCAATTTTTTCTATGATGTAATCTATATCAAACATATACCAAAATTATATTTGAAATAATGTGGATGCAACTTCTAAAAATGGATCAAATATCCTCTTTGATGTATGTGTTTATTATTGACTTGGAATATGTTATTATTTTTTGAATATTTGTTTGAATTAACAATCCTTCTAAGTTTTGAAAAATCAAACATGTTTTGGAGGCACTGTAAAAAATAATAATATTAAGATTCAATTTTACAGTAAATTTATTTTTGAATGTAATAGTCATATGTCAGTTAATGTTTTACCTATACTCTTAGGAATTTTCATAAATTGTACATCATCTCCAAAAAAATACACCAAAGAATTTAAAATTAAAATTATTTATTTTTTGATAAAAAAATCAAACCAACATTATAAAATAATGAAATTTCCAATAATTGATAAGTAATAATTACTACCTATTTTTGAACCAAGTGTGACAATTGATGGTGCATGATTTGATGTAGTTATTATGTTTACCACAAACAATTGTATTTTCTACTAAATTTCATCTTATTAGTTAGATGTGCCATCTAACTTTTTATTTGTCTCCCATTGAGCTAATTTTGAGAATTTATTTAAATGTATCTCATCATTTAACTCATCATATACATTCATCATTTATTTTAATGGATTAACAATTTATACCAACATGAAACATACAAGTTTAGAATGTGAATTTAAAATTCTTTTGAATGGGCGGCCACCCATTCTCAAATACATTAAGAATTATAATAATGTAACTCAATGTATATAATTCAATTTAATATATGTCATGATCCAACTTATTGAATTTAACTGTGAAAATAATTTAGTGTAATATGCAAATTTTACAATATCATCAAACAATGTAGTACCCATAGGTGTAGAGAGATATTTATAGTAATATTTAATCATCATATCCTAATTTATATTTTACACTATGCATATTAATGAACTCATGTTTAAAATTTTATAAACTTGTATTATATTTTTTCTTCCTTATAGTATGAAAATAGGGGATGAGTCTGTGTTGCATCTTGGGAACATTTGCTTCCAAAAATTTACAAATCTATCATAATTTAACATATGTTCTAAGAAGACAATATTAATATTGTTTGGCATTATAATATATAATATTTTGGTGTGTGAAAAGTTAATTTCTATTACCACTTCTTAATTGAACATGTATTTTAAATTATACACACCATAAATGCTAAAGATATCTGATCATCCTTCAAACCTAGATTCCTCATTAAAAATCCTATAACATCCTTAAAAAATGCTCTCATCTTGTATTCATAATTTTATATGTATATGCATACAAAATAATGAAAAAATAAGCTTTGATCACTAGAAAAATAAAGATGCACACATAATTTGTTACATTATACCCAATGAATGAGATTAGATCTATAATATTGGTCGATGTGATATCAGTCACAACATTGTAAAAATGTGAAATAACCACCTTTGGAATAAGAAGAGAAAGATGGGTTTCTAGCGATTCAAATTTTATTCCAAATAAAAAGGAACATAACACTGGCATGTGAACTCATAAGTATCTAAATCCTTTGATTCATAATGTTTAGTAACTGATGATACATATAGTTCTAAGAAATTGATGGAATCCTTTGATATTGCCATATTATGTTATATTTTTATATGATTCCCTTGAACTATTTGAATATTTTTTATTTTTATTTATCACTTTTCATCTCTAAATTATTCATAAATTTTAACAATGTTAGTTTCATACATCAAACAATTTTTTCTTATTTGATGAAGTGCATCCCATGAAATCTAGTTATTCAGGAACCTGTGAATTTAAATAGGCCATAATTTTCACCCTTGAGACTCTATTATACTTTGATATTTTTTATTAGGGACTTAAAATTCTTTCCTTTAAAATATATTCAAGTGTATTTTACAACTAAATTTATCCACTCATAACTTTTTCTAAAAGTATAAATAATTTATTTTCATACATACCACTTGTTCCTCTCAATAAACCTATTGTAACATGATTGAATGAATTTTATTAAAATCTTGGTCATTATATTTATTAGGAAAGAAAGTAACCCACCATTTGTTTAGAGATTAAAAAAATCCATTTTCTATATTTAATTATGAGGAAGGAGAAATGAAAAATTATCATTAAGGTTTTATATTTTTTCCAAAAATATTCAAAATCTCCTATTCAAATACCTGTATGCAAACATAAAAAATATTTTAAATCAATTAAGAAAAATATAATTAAATTAATATTTTATTTTTATTTATTTCGTTTATAGTTGAATTGAATTAAATATTTCAATTAAATTTTAGTTATCTACCTTATCATGGCCAAAACTATGGTGTTATGGTCTTTTTACATGATCCACATCACCTTGGCCTTGTGTAATTGGTCAATAAACTTTATTGGAACCCATGTATTGTTAGGCATGAATTATTATTTATAGATATTATTTATAGTCTATATTTTAGATTTGATACTAAACCCTTATTTTATTCTATCATGAAAATAATCTAGCTCATGGTTTGTTAGGATAATATTTCTAAACTATGATGGCATGTTATCCATTTATAATGTAGAATATAGTCTCAAATTATTGAAATTCAATCCCAAAATCAATGTCCAAGGTATAACCAATTATATTTATGAAGGGAAGAAACATGTATTACTATTTAAGAGGCATAAAATTTCAAGACATAAATATAACTAGGAGATCAACACTAGATGAATGAAAGTATCCATATTGGTACTTTTAAGGAGCTTAGTGGTAGCATTCAACTTCAATCTTGAATGATTTTTCACTAAGTAGGAAAAATTTAATCTCTTGAGATGTTAACTATTCACTTTTATTAAAAAATTTTTTAGATTGATTCAACATCCCTTGTTTATGACCTTAGCTCCTGGAAGTGTGATTATGAAGTTTATTTTTATATCTTGGATAATATTTTTCTCATAGATGTAAACTTTTTTGAATGATTTTTTTCTCAATTATTTATCCATATTCATGTAGTGGGTCAGGGATAAAGTTAATGCATATTAATAATGTATTCTAAATACTATTGTAATTATATTAAAAATACTTTGATTGGTTTTCACTCTCATGGTGTCTCCATAGATAATGTTCTAATTTACAATCATAAGAATACCATTAAAAAATTGATGTTTTTAATGATCCATGCCATTTTTTATATATAATAGAACCTCCTGATCCATTTGAATAATCTCAAATGAATTCATATTATTTTTTATTTTCTCCACCTGAAAAATTAATACATTTTATCAAATGAATATAATGTTTAAAACTATCCCAATAGCCCGATGTTCCCTTGACAAGGAATGAAAACTAGAGATCATTGTGATAGTTATCTAAATAGCTTATTTATACAATCAACTCCTCAAATATTTTATCCCTATCTAATTCTCCTTAAATAAGTGAAATATATCAATTGGTAGCACTACCCATAAGATCCATTATTTATTGTTATAAATAATTAATCACAATTTATCAATTAGAATATGATTTTTAAAGATTACATATATGTTGAAATCATGTTTTTAAATCATGTAAAAATAGAATATTTAGATATATTGGTCACTAAATCATAATTCTAAATATATATTTATTATTTAAACTTGTAAATTCTCATAGGATTGATATAAAAACATTAACATTCATATTGGCCATAATTGATAATATTCATCTAAACTTGTGTAGAATGGACACATGCCCATTTCAAATAAGATAAGAATAAAATGAAAATTATAGGCCTTTTTTATTATCTTTGTAGAATAAAAAAGTTAATAATACATGACATGTTGATTATATTAGCAATTAATAAGTCAATATTCTTATCTTGTGTAGAGTAGGCACATCCACATTGGCCTGTGATAATCTATAATATTCCTATAGACTTGTGTAAAATGGGCACATGTCCATTCTAAAAAAGAAAAGAATAATATACACATTAGAGGCCTATATTATTATCTTGTGTATAACAAAAAATTTAATAATACATGTCAAGTTACTTATATTATCAATTAAAAATATAATATCCTTATTTTGTGTGGTATGGGCACATCCACATTGGCCTTTGATAGTTGATCATATTTCTATCTTTTGTAGAAATGACACATGCCCATTTTGAACAAGATAGGAATAATTTGAGCAAAATGGATTATATTATTATGGTTATGACCAACATACCCATTTAAAAATAAAATAAAATGGAAACCCACTTATTTATGTAAAAGATCAAAACATGGTTTTGAGCATTAGCCTAAGCTTATTAGTTAAAGAATATTAACAAAAAGTTTTGGCTCAACTCTATGTCATGTTAGATAAAAGGTTTTCTATGGTTGAAAAGTGATATTTTTTATCTTTGTACTAATCCTTTATTTAAAAGTGAGAAGGGTTAATTTGATTGTGTTTATGTGATTTTAAAATCTATGTGTCTTAATTATGTGTAATTTCAATACATTCCCTTACATGTGTGACCTACTCAAGACTCTTCATATTAAAATTATTCACTTTATGTATCTTAGTCACCAACCTATGTGCTATGTTAAGTATAAAAATGGTGCTTGCATCAACCCACAAGAAATAAAAGGTTTCTCACAATGGATTATATAGTATAAAAAGTCCTTTTGAATAAATAGTAAGACATGTTTTTCATTCTCACATAATTTCACATCAAAGTTCAAGGTCTAAGAACCTAAGGGTCCATGACTCTGCATAATGTTTCCACATGGTTTCATTTCACATCCTTGTATGTCCATGTTTAAAAGTGTTAACTACCAAAGTTTGTGATAATGTGATATTTCACTATCAAGACATGTGTCTAGTCCTCATAACCTAAGACATCCAAGTTCAAATATCCAAGTACACAAAGTGATGTGACTCATAGATTATTCACTATCAAAGACTATTATGAAGCATTTAATTCCCACTAATTGGCCACTACTAATTTAGACTCAGTTCTTCATGACAAGAGTTATATGATCACAAAGTAATTTTAAATCCACCTGAAAATAAAATAATAGATAAATTGAAATATCCATAGCTCCAATCCCTCATATTTTTTCCAAATTAGACTATCAAGTTTAAAATCTATCATAATGGTAACTTCCAGTCAAACTTAAGATCCTCATTTTTTCTAATTTAGAATAATATAGGAATAAACATTAGGTTTTGATTTAAAACATTTATATGGTAAAATATTTTATTACATGAAAATATATGAAAAGGTAAAGGAAACAAAGGATTCCTATCAAGATGATGATCTGATCCTAGAAAAAAGAAAACCCATTGATGACCTATTATCCATACAATTAATATATTACATAAGGTATCATTTAAGCTAGAGCTTTTTACTTGTATGGATATGTTTTTAAATTTATTTATAATTAGGTTTTGTAGAAGTGACACATTACATAACCCAAGGAGTAAATTAGCATTAGCTTACATAGTTGGTGTCAAGTTCAAAATATAATATCAATTTCCCAAGCTAGACATAGTCTAAAATTAAATAAATATATCTTGTGTGCTTTGAAAACCATGATTTTAGGGACACATTATAGGACTAGGAAACTAACACTATGAATTTCATGAAGAAAATAAGTTTTATTTCCATCTATATTCTCTATAGATTCTAAAGGTAAGTAAGAATTGGAATGACATTGATGAGTGAGTTGTTAGGGGATGAGTCCATCATAAACGTAGATGAAGTATACATCCATTTATTGCCAATGACCTTACATGATATGAGCACCCCTAATTTAGTAGAGATAATCAATTTAAACCTTGTCTAATAGTACAAGTAGGTGATATAAATTGGTGATTTAAATATGATATCTTACTTGTTAAACATTGTTTGTGAAACTATGAGCTTCCCAAGAATTCCAACATAGAAACCAAAGAATGAATAAAAAGTATGTGAGTATTTTAACATCATCAACATTAAAAAATTTATAATTTTCATTAAAAATATGGTCGATGAATAATACCTACTTGTATTCCTATCTTTCAACATGAAATATATGCCCAATTTTTTTTGAAGAAATAAGGAGATCATTATAAGAATATGGTGACTCTTGGATATATCTATATCACACATCCATTAGAGTATAAAGTGAAATAATGGAATGTTTTTTTTTAATTTCCAAGGTGCATCATAAATAAATTTACTAAGCAAGAAATTTTCTTGAAATTAACTAGGAGTGTTGATAGACTTTGAAATACTACCAAGGTTGACATAGTTCACACTAGACATATTAGGATAGGTAGGAAAATATTCTTATAATGTCCCCATTTTCAACACGTAGGTATCAAAAACCATTTTTAAAATTATATGTTATATAGTTTATATGTTGGGATTTCAAGGGAAGGATTATTAGTCATTTTGAGAAATTCAAGGAAAGGGTTTGAGGTACATACTACCATAAAGTGTATGCCCATGCCAAGATATTCCTCAACATAGATGATGATAAAATACACACAAAAGAATGAATTCCAATAACATGTATATGGATTTATATAAAAGGATTTAAATTAATGGGACTATACAAGATATGGTTAAAGAACATTTTTTGACCCAACATATCCTAACTTATGAAAATGAGGAATGTTGTTCAAATTTTGCAAATTTGTGCTATAAATTGAACATTCCACTTGATCAGGAACCAATATTAAATATCTTGTGATGATCTAGTCTATTAGCACATAATATTTATTTGAATTCTTCTAATATTTATAATATTTGATTCTTATGTTTCCATATTAAAGGTTTAATGGGTCTCATTGGTGTGAACATTGCCTCGGGTTTTACACCTTAATGCTAAATTGACTCTTTGATTTTGATTAGCCTTTGGTATCTTATTGATTAAATTGAATCTATGTTTAAAATCATGTTAAAACCTTATCCTAATTTGTTATCCTAGGTCTCTTTTTTTAGGATTCAAAATTTATGTAGGGTTAAAATTACTGGGGAGCGCTTTATTATATTAGCCTAAGACTTTATCCTAAGTCTCTTATGTTTCCAATAACTTTAGTCTAAGTTTATTTTATTAATCATAGGGTCCATTTTATTATGTCTTAAACCTTAGTCTAAGACCTTAGATTAATTTTTTATCAAGATATAACTTAATAATATTTGTCCATAGGGACCAATCACATTCAGGCTAGTGGATAAAAATCCAATGGTATACATTGGCTCACTCATAGATGATCTAACAACATGAGATAGAAGTTGAAAGGTCAAAGGTTCTAAGAGCTCTATGAGAATGCCAAGCAGAAATATATTAGTAGCTTGAGTGGGAGATTAATGGTCTTTCAGGCCCTTCCCTAGAGTCAACAAAGTCAATAATACTAAATACCCATGGAGTTGCCAAGTGGCACACCAGAGCATGAGCACTTTATTATATTATCTTAGACTCTATCCTAAGTTTTTTTTCTTTGTTTATTAACAAGAATAAAATCTTAGGATTAAATTTATATCCTAACTAATAAGATATTAGTCTAATATATTTATCCTAAGTTATATATCTCTCAAATATTATTAATTCTATTTTATGTTTGTAGGAGTAAAGAGTCCTGAGGAGGTGTTTAAATATTGATGGTTGCAGAGATGTCATTGATGTTCACATGAATGTTAAATTAAAGGTATGAAAATGTCATAAATAAGCTCAAAAAAAAAATTCATGAGGGGGTTTTCAAAGTTTGATGGTCATGCAAACATCATTGATCATCATGTGAATATTAAATGATGTCAAAATTAAGTCTAGCAAAGAGTCCCAAGGAAGCATTCAAATATTGAGAGTCACATCGATGTCAAATATGCTAAAATGGATGTCAAATTATGGGCATGTAGATGTCAATTTTAAGATAACCTTTTGGATTCAAATAATATAAATATCTATAGACCACATTGATTTATAAAAATAAATCTAATGGTACAAGATCACTGAGACGTTTCAAAGGTTATGGAATCAATAAGAAGATGCCACATGGCATGTTTTCATGACCTCATAGGTAACATTTGACTTTGATCTTGTTTCAAGAAAGAATGAAGTAGGGACCAAAGATAAATATGGTCATGTTTTAATTAAATGGATATCTTAGCATGGACATTGCTACATAGACATGACATTTTAGATTATGAACAAGTGAAGAATACATTGAGTCTTAAACTTAATCTAGTTAAGTGAATATAAAAAAGAAGATCTAGAAATATAACAAGAGAAAATAGTAGTTATTAACACAACATATTATTTTAAGATAAATACCCTTTAGATTAATTTGAATGAATTTTTTATTCTGTAAAGGTAGGGACAACATGAATCACATAGTAAAAGAAAGATAGTCCTAATTAAGTAATGATTTTGGCTCTTAGGCATTGGTAAATGGGTACTTTTCCTTAATGCATATCTAAGTTCCATTAGAAAGGGCTAACTTAAAATATTTTTATAGGTAGTTATCCTAACTTTTAAAAGAAGGTGTTGTTCTCTATATTTAGTTTTCATGCAATTCAATCTATAATTGTAAAAGTTTCCCTTTTTCACACATACACATGTTTCATATCTTTTGAAAAGGATAAATTAAAGTAATTATTGTAAGAAGACTCTTATATGGTTTTGAATATATTTAAAACTTGAGTTTTGACTATCACATATAATGAGCTTGTAAGATGAGGTAACCCCTTCCCGAGGCAAACCCTTCCCCAAGCTTATTTAAGCAATTGTAATCCACTAGTTGGTGGTAGGGATAATTTTTTTCAATATAAAAGATTACAATAATTTTTTATTATTATAAAATGTTTTTTTTGCATTCTCTCTCCAATTTATATGTAATTAGGCTTATCTTTTTGGTTTTATGATTTAATAATTCTTAATGTGCAAAAGATGAAATGAATTCTTTCTTGTCTTAATTGATATGCTAGTCTTATATGTGAAAAAGATATTTAAGGATTAATAAATTACATTAAGTATTGGAAATTGAGGTGATTGATTTATGATCTAAATGTGTATGAGTTATTTATTTTGATATTGTTTTCTATGTGTGTGCAAAAACTACCTCAAATACCTCATTATCCCAAGCCATAATCTCCTAATTAAGGGTATGTAATAGATTATCTAAAATGGGAAACCTTTGATTAAGGCTTGTGATTTCCCTATATCAGTATCCCCTTATACTTCTAAACTATGTTTGACTGTGTGTTAAATAGATACTTGCAATAGGCATAGTTTTTGAAATCACTTGTCCATTTAGAAACCAACCAAGAGAGGTGATTCCTGAAAAGCCACATAATCTTATTTTTTGCCTTACCCTTCCATCTTTTTTGATTATTTTTAGATCTATCCACTTTAGATTAACAACTATCCACCCATCCAACTCATGTAGGAATTCATTACCCTTTAAGAACCACACTTCCATCCAAAAACCTTGTCAATAACCTACATTCCCTATAAACTATTTCATCAATAGGTTATTCAAACTACATACTTGCAACTCATGCCTCAGAGTGAATTTTACCTCCATTGAGATCATAAAATGTTAGAGGATACCTCATTAATTATGGTGTGCATAAAAACTACATCAAATAATTCACCAAGGATAAGTCTTTAGAGGAGACAAATGCTAAGATAAAGCAAACAATGTTATGAGGAATTCCACATCCTAAGGATTTAGTAGAGTAGAATACTATTATGGTAGAATGTAGTGTATTATGACCTTTATCAACACAATAAACTAAGTGTGTTTTAATAAGTGATCCTTAATTTTCACTAGTACCCTCAAAATCTAGTCAACAATGTCTATCTACATTACAAGGCTTATTAAATTTACCCTATTCACCTGACATAGATGACATATCCTCTAGAAATGACTTGGAAGAATAATTTATTATAGGGTATGAAATGTGCCAACCAAAAAATAATTAGTCATTTTATGTTACTTTTGTTGGTTAAATATTTTCTTAAAATAAATCAATAAGTGTTATGAGCACATGTATTATTTTAACCACTTCTTATAGTGTGGTTAACACACATAATTTTGGTTTCTTATTTATGTTGATAGTATACCAAAAATTCCAACTACCATTTATCTATCCTTCATTTCATCTTTAATAATTATTGCCATTCCACCTTTGGTGTATGCATCTAATTCTTCGCTAGTATCAGTGCATATTTTATATCCTTTACCTATATTTTCTAGAGTTCCAAATTTGAGGAATTAATTTATCAAAGCTATTTTTACACTCCTCCAAAATCACTAAATAATGTATCCTAATTTTTTTCTTGTCTATGCCTATGAAGACCTTAGCTTCATCCCCTATTTTCATAATTATATGTGATCCATATAAGAAAATAAATCATATAACCAAGAGTATTTAAACAGATAAAACACTTAGATAAAGAGTGATCATTCCTCCATTTACCACTTATCCACTCCATATAACTCCTAACCTTTCCACCACACTAAAAACTTCCACCCTAATGCTTCCACCTCAATATTCCCTATCCCTCGATTCTTCTTCTTCCATTGGACCCATTTTGACACAAACCTGGATGTATTAGCTCTATGTAGAAAAGATACAAAGGCAAGATTTGGTTTTAATGGAGGAACCAAAAGTAACACTAGAATTTTAGTAAACCACAAATAAGTTTTATTTATCATAAGGAAAATTTACAAAGGGTCAAAATTAATTGAATTTGAAAAGGAAGAAGAACTCTTCCAACTGACTAGAAATAGGAAAGCAAGGCCAAAGAATAAGATGAGATAAAATATTGAATATTAGCTATTGAGGATACATGTGGATTTTTAAGAAATTAAATCATGTTTTACATTAGGAAAATAAATTAATTAAAGTGAAACCTAAGATAAAGCCACATATAGATGTAAGTGACAAGGTGTAAGGAGTAATTCAGACCTTATACAACCTTTTACGCACCATCTAAAGTACCAAAGAAAAAGTATAACTAGAATGGGAGAGGCTAATTATATTTAATCATACTATAGAGTTGAGTGATTCTAAATTATATAACATGACCAAAATAATTAGATTGAATTCATTTATTTATTTTAATTTATTATCATAGATAGACATAAGATTTTCCCAAAGCTACATTAATGTAAAAATAGTAGATTTGATAGATTGTAATAATGAAATGAAGATCATAACAACCAAAATTGGTACCTAAGAGTTGAGTATAGTCAATATATTAATATAAGTAATCATTCATGTAGTATACACATCTATTGGTAAAGTAATGGACCACAATATGTTTGAACATTAATTTAAATACTCCATAATAAAATTCAAGACAAGTCTCAACAATGTTGGCCAATAAATCCATAAACAAGTTATATAATTAGTCACCTTTGCCGAGGAAAGGGTAGAAATATCCAAAGTGATTGAAAAATAACTTAAAGTCATTAACTTGGAGGTCATATAGTTGATTTTGTAGTATGTGCTAAGGATGTGAAGGAAATGGAATAAAAATATACCTTGTAGATTAGGTAACAACATCAACCATTAAATAAACCAAAGATTCATCTCCAATTCTTCCTTTAATAATTATAATTATTTCATCATCCATTTCCTAATCTATCTCTATGTGACCATATTTGGTAGGAAAAATTGTGTCAATTTCAGATAACATGTAAAGTCTTTGCATTTAAATAATTTGAGATTCAAAAAAATATATTTATGCATGGGATTTTGTAAAAATTCCACTGATATTTTAAGATGATTTGGTTCCCATAAAAGGATTTTTCATTCATACATACATTCAATGTAAAAATAGGACATTTTGGTAAGTTAATACAATCTATAAAGTTTTATAACTATTCATTAATTGGGAGGCATATAACACCCATCAACTCTACACAAGTTAAGATTATAGGACATAATTTCTCATAATATGTCAATTAAGAAGCTAATATACTTATTTTGTATTTAATAAACACATCCACATTAGCCTCTATTAGTTCATAATAGTCTTATGTTGTGTAAAATGGGCAAATGCCTATTATAAACAAGATAGAAAAAATATGAGCATTGGAGGCCTATATTATTAGACTATTATGTAAAATGGGCACATGTCCATTCTTTAATAGATAATAATAATGGATTCCTAATTTATAATTTCTTGTATTATTATATAATTTTTTGTGACTAACACACCCCCATGTCTAATCTAAATAGGGACCAACTAATTTAAGAATGAATTTCTAGACATTGATTATAGGAACCCACTAAATGTCATGCATATTTAAATTATTAATTTAAAATATACATTCAAAAAATATTGTAGCCATAAAAAATATACATTCACAACAAAATAACAATGTTTATCACATAGCTATTAATAATACACAATCATAAAAGTAATTTTCTATTTATTATATAGCATTTCATCATGATATGGCCATTTAGGGTTACAAGCTACTCAAGGTACTTAAAATGCTATAGAATATCATTACTATTTCTATTATATGACTAAAATTATCTTATGATCTATTTATTTTATATCCTAATTATGGTAACATTTTTCTTCAGTGTAAATGTTCATCTCCTTTTTTTATGCAAATCACATGCCTTCATTTTATATAATCCTACTAGTCATATGTGCCATATTATAACTCAAATATCACCAATAAATAGTTATTAATCTAGTTTTACACTTAGTAGGTAATGGTATGCTTTGATCCATGTCAAAAACCTTGCCATAAGCTACTAGAGGCAACTATTTGGTTTGGATTTACACTTTTGTAAGTCATTGCATACAGATAAGCCTTTTGTGCTCTATATATTCATTGGATATAGATAAGCCTTTAGTTATTTTTTGTAAATAAATCCATGAATATATGAATATTTTTAATTCCCTATATATTCATTGGATATATGATTCCACACCCCATTCCTCCTTACTATATTTTTATCCTTTATATAGAATAAAAATTATGCACTTTACATGATGCATGCTGGTTGAAGCTCCTCCTCCATGTGATATTTATTCCATGGATTTTAGATTTGTATTGTCTTATATATTTAAATTATATGCTGCCTTATTTTATGACATGTTAATTATTTTCCTATCACACCTTTCATTCTTTTGCCTCAACCTTAGCTCCTCTTCAATAGGTGCATGCATTTCACCCTACCACCTACTATTCTTGGTTGTGCTCTTAATAACCTTCCTTTATGTGTATTCCCATGTCTCTTGCTCACTTGAGTCCTTCATAAAGAGTAAACCTAGATTTACATAAAATGTGGGAGAAATTTCCTAGATGCCCCTACCATCTAATCAAGGATAACTCCTTATATTCATTTCCTAAAGGCTTCTCCTCATGGTTTACTTTTTTTTAAGAAAGTCTAGGTATACAATATTAAGTATAGTAGTGTATATATTATATATATCATCTCATTTTCATGCCATATAGGTTTATATTTAAATTCCTACCATCCCCTAGGTGTAGTAATACACATAGTCCACTACAAGTTCTTTTTCTATGCATATTCTCCACTCTTTTTTGGTGTAATGTTATATTTTCCATTCTCAACACCCTTCCTCTTTTTTTTTGGGTCCACTACTTATGCTGCCTACCCTATAGACATACACACCTGATGGATGGAATTAAGTATATACTAATTAATAACCTTCAAGCTCCACTCTTTACCCATATACACATAATGGAAGGTCTAGATTTTATTAATTTGATACCCATTTGCTTACTCATTTAAAGATCTATGGGCATGTTCTACTCTTCAAATTTTATTTCTAACTACATCAATATTTGTTGTCTACTAGTCCATACTTCTTAATTATCACTCATATAATATAATTCATGTAGTACATTATTCTCTTACATTCTCAAAATAAGGAACATAAATCTCTTAGCCTCATTTATACAACCTCATACCCATGCACATATTATGCATAATATCAAAAAATAATTTAAAAAATCATGGATTTTTTAGGTTTTCGACTCTACAATTTCACATTATGGAATCCTTAGTTCCTTCCTAAGGATCTTATCTCAATGCCTCACTGTCCTTCTCTCTATGTCATATTTGGTTTGTTCTTATCTCTAGGGCCTTTTAGATCTCAATCTATTACATCTCATCTACATCTATCTCAACTACCTAACATTTAATCTCTACCTCCATTAATATCAACAACCTCTTCTTAGTTAAAAAAATCCCCTCCTTCACTAGAACGTCATTTAATATCCTTATTCATGGGCTAAATACCTCTAATTATTGTTGTGAGGGTTGGTTACCAACTAATCAGGTTTATAGGTTGGATGTTATCCTACTAGTAATTTATCATCCATTTTTATAAACACCTATCCCTGAATAGGTTGGAAAAAGAAGAAAAATGTAGATATTTTCAATGGGGAGATGAAGAGTCATCCTCCATTAATGTTACTTCAATATCTCTCTTTACAAGTCACCTTGGCCACCTTTGTCTCCTTGGTTCCTATTGATTCTTTTTCTCTTTGTGTAAAAGGTATTCTTTAATTATTATTTTCTTGTTTTTTGTGTTTGTGATTGTTTTCTTCATTTTATTTGTATTTGGGTTGTCTCTAAGGGTATCTCTATTGTCTGAGTTAGAATGCATGGCTTCCATGCACATCCTTCCCTAGCCTTTACTCCCATGTATTTTGGGCTTGAAAAGGGGCATGCATTAATTAAATGTTTATGGAAACCCACATATTTGATGGGTTTGACCATGTTAAGGAAGGGAAGCATGGTGATTTTAATGAATCAATTGATGTTATGTAGGGTGATAAGGGTGGTGATAATAAGAGTAATGGCTCTATCTTGAATCAAGTGGAAGCTAAAGTGACTAGACCTCCAAAATGATTGTTTAGTGACATCCTATGGTAAGAAGAAGTGGCAAGGCACTTATAAGGTGTATAATTTGTGGTGAGTAGGGAAGACTATGGTGAATAGTAGTATAGGGAAGCCCAAATTGGTAAGCTCCCTAGCCCTCCTAAAATGTTGACCATCTTTCCTAATGTATTAATTGAATTTGACCTCTAGAAAGAGGAAACCAAGATTAAAAATGTACGTATTTTTTTTTTCTTGAACAAAAATATACTCCTTTCTAAAAATTTCTTTGGTAATTGGTTAAATTTTATTTCAAGCGAAAGATTAAGTTCATATATTAGTTTTTATAATATGTTTTAGTTAGGGGTTTTCATGATTTTGTTTAAAAAATATAATATACAACGTATGTAAATTAGTAAGTGCTTGATGAATGTTAGCCAATCAATTTTCAAAGTTATTCTCTAGAGCTTAGAAATGGACTACAATGACCATGTTTTTAAAACTTCTCCTAGATGGGTGGATACTGAGGGAGTGTTGATTAAGCTATAGAATTTTATTCTACAAGCATTGAAACCCCTTATTGAAGTTTTCAAAATCAAGGATACTAGAAGATCCCTTACACATATGAATGTTAGGGTTTTAATTTCCTTAGAACCCTTATATTTTTTCTTGAAAGTAATCGACTTTAAAAGTAAAGGGAAATTTCACACTTGTGATCTCAGAGGCCTAGGTGGTCTAAACACTTGATTATTTGGTAAAAAGGATAGTCATATTAGGAAAAACTATCTACTATTAGGTAGTAAAAAATTACTTTCATAGATATAAAGAGGACACCTCAAAAGATGAGATTGTTTTGGATAACTTGTATGTGCATGATAATCCTTTATTCTCAAATATACCTTTGAAAGACAATGCATCCAATATTGAGGATATTGGTACACATATACTTGAAACTAAATGTGATCATGGCTTGGAGGCTCCCCTCAATTCTTAGGTGTATGCTCCACCATAAATTGATGGTGATAATCCCTTGCCAGACCTGGTTGACTACCTCCCTGATAGTTTGGATGATGTTTTTCTAGAGAAAAAATCCATTGAGGACCTTTCCTCAAAGGAATATGTGGTTATTCTTGATGATGCCCCTATTTAAAAAAATGTTACTCCCACTACCCCACCTAGAAACATGATAAATATAACTTCTAGTGATGTTACACAGATGGCTATCTCTTCAGAGAAAATGGAGTCTAGTCTTCCCATGAGGGAGATGGAACTATTAGATGGTGATCCTTTGGAAAATGGTGATCCTTTGGAAAATAATAAATATATAGGGATAGATAATTAGATATATAAATGGGGAGGTAAAATACTTAAAATAGACTTCATCCCATTCTGAGTTGAACACACCATGCCTAAGGAGAAAAAAAGATGGTTGAAAGAGATGCATCATAATGTGTAGGAACCCCCAACAAAAAAGAAGGGCAAGGAAAATAAAGTCTTAGACTGATTTAATAGGTTATATAGTAGTAGGCATATGACCCATGGTCAATCTAATTGACCCCTAATTACTCCCCCTAGTTATTCATGTTGATTTTTAGTTGGAATGTGAGAGGGTTAGAATCCCCAGATAGAAATCCTATGGTAAGATAGTCCAAACTCTTGAGAAACAATCTTGATTTTCTCTTCCTACAAAAAGTAAAGTCTATTGGTACTAATATTTCCCTAGTCTTGAACTATATTTTGCATATTTAATCTCATTTTTATACTAACCATCATAGAGGCAAAGGAGGGCCTCTATCCTGATTAGCCTTGCATTTAAAGAATGTATTGTTCACTATGGTATTTCTCCCTACAATAGAGCGATCTAGGTTTTGATAGAATCTCAGAGCTAGACCTTTGGCATGTGTAACATATATGCCCCTAATGACTATAGGGAGAGAGTTGAATTTTTGAATTGGTTATCCATCAATAATAAAATGTCCCCTAGATATTTGGAGAAGACTTCAATATGGTAGAGGATGAATAAAAAATTGGAGGTGATCACATTTTATGGAAAGGTAATGATATATTTTTCTAGTGTAAGTTTAAAAGAATTCATATAATTTATGATATTCTCTTTAAGGTTAAGAGCCTTAGTATATGAATATAGTATACTTGGTGTAATAACTAGAGTAATAACAAAATGTAGTAGTCAAGGTTGGATAGGTTCTATTTGAGCATGAAGTCATTGGCAATAGATATGGTCATGAATGGTAATATGGTTATTGTGTTACCATTTACTATGTTTGACCATGACCCTATTGAAATGACACTCTTAATGGTTAGTGAGAAGAAGAAATATTCATTAGAGTTCAAAGGGATATATAAATTTAATGTCTCACATCTAGATGATAGGGTATGTTTGGATGGTTTACAAGCTTCCTAGAATATTGGTAAATATTTATGTAACTCTAGCTCAAAAATTGATCATTGAAATTCTATTATGAAGATTACCAAAAACTTTTCAAAGACCTATGGATATATCAAAGCTAGAAAACATATAAATATTAGAAAGTATACTCAAGAGAATCTCATCTAAGTGGAAGGCTTTCTACAACTTAACCTAGCCTATAGGGATCTTCTCAAGGAGCTTAACTCTAAAAAACCACACTCACCAAACATAATAGTACATTATTAGAGGGGCACATGTCTGATCTAGACTGACTTAGCTTAAGTATAGAGATAGAGGATCCAAATTTTTCTTCAAGTTTTTAAAAATTAAGCATACTAAAATAAAAATTAAAAAAACCAAAGTCAATAGATAGATTGTGTAATATGTTGCTAGTATAAATGATGTTTTTATGAGTTTTACTATAAATTTTTTTTCCTTGGATGGGTCTAATGATTGTATTGAATAGAACAAATATTTTTATGAGGAATGAATCCCTAAGAAGGTTTCAAAAATTTAGGCCTCTTTTCTAAAAGATTTTATATTATGCAATAAAGTCATAAGTACTATTGATTCATAAAAAGATGATAAGGCTCCTACGTTAGATGGATTCCCCATAGAATTCTACAAAATCAACAAGGAATGGATCACCAAAGACTATTTAGAGATATTTAATGAGGCCATTGCTTCCAATAGTCTTGGGCTAGACATAAATAGGGGGTGATTAAGCTTATCTTAAAGGATGATAACTTGAATTAAGTTAATAATTGGATACTAATTACCCTCTTTAACATCTCCTACAATATTTTGGCAAAAATCCTTGCAAATAGCCTATCTTCACTTTTTCCTTCTATCATCTCAGAGACTTAGACTGGCTTTGTTGAAGGGAGATACATTTTAGATAATCTAATCATAAGTTAGGAAGGTATGTACTTGGCAAGAGATTTGAACCAAGATGTTGGTATGATATTGCTTGATTTTGAGAAAACTTATGATAGAATTTAATGTCCCTTCATTTAGAGAATGTTATGTGCCTTTGGGGTTTAGGATAGATTCTATAGAATGGTAAATGTCCTCTTCAAGGATGTGTCTACTATCATTTAAGTCAATGGTGAACTGACAAACTCCCTTACTCTTCAAATTTTCACAAGGCAAGGATGTTCACTTTCCCTATCACTCTTTGTTTTAGTAGTAGATGCATTGCATTACCTTCTTAGGTTTGTAGACATTGGGCCTCTGGTCAAAGGTATCTCACTTCCAAAAAATTAGCATCTAATTAATGTCCTTTTTGTCAATGATACATCACTATTTGTTACCTTATAACATAATAATTTGGATCGGGTTACAAAGAGGATTGATATCTACTAGTCTGCCTCTAGATCTAAATTTGTAATACATAAATCACACATTTTTGGGTGAATGATGAACCACCTAATTGGTTAGAAACATTTAGATGGAAATGGAACGGACCTGATGAGATGGTTAGATACCTAATATTCCATTTGATATAACCCCATCCTTTATGAGTATGTGGGAATGCGTCTTTGATAAAATAAAGAATAAAATTATAAAATAGTAAGGACACCTACTATCTCTACCTAGTAGGATCCAAGTATGCTAGAAATTTCTTTCTTCATTTAGTATATATTATGCCTCTTACTAGCTATTTGGTAAAACACAAGTCAATATGATCCTTAGAATTATAAGAGATTTATTGTGGTCGAATGGTAAAGGGGGTAATAAAATTCATGTTGTCTCATGGCAATTTTTCTCAAAACCCAAAAGTATTAGTGGATTGGGATTAAGGGACCTTCAACTATATGGAATAACTCTATTAGTTAAATGGATTATCAGGGGCCTCTATTAGGAATGAACCTTGGAAAATACTTGTTAGATAAAATATCTTGAGATGCTATCTAAAAGTGAAGCCAAACTAGAAAGGATTAAATATTGTTAATATAATTTTAGGGCCTTTCATAATCAAAGTTATTGGCTCTCCTATATTTGTATCCATTTGGTCTGCCTAGGATTCAGCCAAACCTTTCATTGCTACAAAAAATATCTTTAATTGTTTGGGACTTCATGTCAAGGATATATATCTATTTGGTAGAATTTGAGTGTCAACATGACTCCACTAGCCCTCACTAAGGGTTGTTCTACCTTTGTTTTGTATACCAAAGGATTGAGGAGTTTTAAGGATTTCTACTCGAATGGGAGTTAGGCCTCATGGTTAGAGCTCAAAGATAGATTTAAATTCTTGGATTCTCAGTGAAGAACATACACCCTACCCAAAACTACCCTCAAAGGGAAAAACAATGTGGTTTTTTTGGAAGAGGAGGATGAGCTATGAGATAGTTTGAGGTGGAAGAAAGTCCTACGTCTACTTGAGTTTTCAACTCAGGTGCTCTATGAGACACTTTCCTTTTCTAATGTCCCTTACCTTACCCATAATTGTATATGGTTTGTTCTTGATACTTTACATGCTTAGTGCTTCATGTTTGTAGTGATCTAGTCTTCTTATCTTGAACCTAAAAAGTCTTAATTTTGATGGTTGCTAATGTTTCAAAAGCTAGCTATGGTTTTTATTTTGAATAGCTATGGTATTGTTAATCTCCTTTATTTTTTTTATTGTGATGTTAAATCTATTTAACATGTCTTTTATTCATGTCCATATGTTGCTAAACTTTGGTAAAGATGTCTTGAGCCTTAGAATACTATATTTAGGTATGATCTTGGATGGTTAAATATTTCTTTTGGCTATGCGTTTCCTAAGATTAAATTCCATTATTTTTCCCACAAATTTTTTCTTGTGTTATCTATTAAAATTCTATGGTTTTTATGGAAGTAAAGGAATCTAGAGGTGTTTCAAGGTATGGCTAGAGTGCTCACATCCCTCAATTTTGAATTCATACTTCAATTTTTGTCCTTACATATATTCCTCTAGTTGAAAATTCAATAAGATCAACTTGAGAAGTTTCTAAGGATAGACCTACTCAATATTACATCAAACTACCTACTAGATACATGTGGCTACCCTAAATTGAGCTCACATCCATACTGGGTTGTGTCCCACTTGAAGGTAGTTGAGGTCAATATTTATGAATTCAAATGGGATTACATTAAATATGCCTATTTTGAATAGGATAATAATACTATGAAATAATGGATCACACCATTTGAGCATGATAATAATGGTGTTGGAGAATGGGTGGCTGAAAATGAAAATGCTCTATAGGATTTCCATAATGAGGAACATGAAAATTATAGTATAAGGTAGGCTAGGGAAACTTTCACTCCATTTAACCTGAACCTCTTTCTATAAACTAGAGATGAGAATACATTAGTAGGCCCTTCTTCTTGGGGTCCTTTTCTAAATTTATCTACTCAAGGAGCATAAGAACATGTCTAGAAATATATTAATGATAACATAAAGACCTTATTTGGAAAGTTGGAGAAGATGATCAAAGGTGACAGACCAGTGGAAATTGAAGACATCATTAATTATCTAAAGAATAATAACATGAGAGTTCTTTTGGATAAAGTTGACCATTACCCTAACAAGCTGACCTCGAGACATAATTGAATGGGGAATGAAAGAGATCAAATCTCTTCAAATGGGCATGCTTCAAATGGATCATATGGTGGTTGTGATGGGGAAGGTATTTTTTCTAGTAGGGTGTTAAAACCATATCTATGATCCTATTACCTATGGGGTGGCCTTTGTTTATTGGTTGATATTTTTTGTTTTCTATTAAACTGATGATTTTGTTATTATTTTTTCATTAGCTACCTATTTGGCACCATTCTTGATACTATTGGTATTGCTTCATTGGCTACCTCATTGATACCATTATTGTTGATATTTATCTTTTCATTTTTTTTGGGCTACCTATTTGGAGCCATCTATATTGACCTTGAATTACTATGGCTACTGGTGGGGGATGCCCCACTATTGATTTTTGTTCTCATAGATATTATGTATATTTTTAGAATTTATGATGCATATATTAGTAATCATCCTTCAATATAAATAAATACATATCCTTAAATCATAGGGATTAGTCATATCTTTCTCTAATAAACTCTAAAATTGCATGGTTGAGTCATGCTTGAAGCCACTCAACCCTATCAAAATAAATTTTTATCTCTTTGTCATTTGGTGTAAAGGTAAAACCTGAAATCTTATATTCATAAAATGGAATTATACATATAAATACATACTTCATGATATCATAAATGTTCCATGTCATTCCAAAAAATATGATAAATAATAATAGTTATAAAGAAGAGATGTGTATTTTGACACTTTGAATGTAATATTGTATTTATTTCTAGTAGTTGTTGTCACTTAAATTTCCACCTCTTGAGGATATGTCTCATCTCTCCTCATCCAAGTGGCACAATAGAAACATATCACTTGTTTTGGTTAATTATATACACCATAAAGTAGTCAATAAAACACACATATCATGTCTTTTCATAGTCCTTTCATAGGAGAATATGAGCTTTTATTCACATCTAGCCATGTCCCTTTGTCTGACTAATCTTAGTCTTACTACATTCCCTAGACATATCTTTTCTTATCCCTAGTCATCCATAAGTTTCCAAACTTAACCCTTTTATACCCAAGAAATACAAATAGGCCTATACCCACTCCTTAGGTCCCATACACCCTAGACAATAGTGCCCAAATAGGATTACAATGCTGAAACCTAGGGTGTCTAGTTTCTAGTGTTATTGCCCAAGTGCAAAGTTACTCCCAATGGTTAGTTTATTCCTTAGGATGAGTCTCAACCCTCATATTTTGTTTGTTCCTAAGTTTTAAAATTCTATAAACATGTGAATAAATCTCCCAAATTTGAAATAATTGGTCTCCTATATAAAGGACTACACAAGTCATTTTATATCTAACACTTACTATTTTGGCACATTAGACATAATATAAATTATTCAATACTATAACTCATATTTTCTACATCACACATAGATTTTAATGCTTGATCAAGGAAGGGCATAGGGAAAATTAATTCCTTCATCAATTGTGCATGTTGATTATGCATGTTCCCTAAGGGAGAACTACATTTGATTTGAGACACTAGCTTGAGGGTTAATGTAGGTAGTGGTCAGGACATGATGGGTTTTAGATCATGTGATCATTCTTCCCCTAACCAATATTTTTCCCCTTTTTACTTTAATCTATTTATTATTTCCATGTATTTAGATTAATACATGCACTAAAGATTTAAATAGACCTACAACGAGCTCCAATGACTTCCAAGACCTAAAATTTGGTACACAAGGTCATATTGAGAAAATGAACAAATCCAAAAAAGATTTTAGTCATAGTAAAATATAACCAAGGAGGACTATAACACCAAAAATTATGGTGTCATATTTTTGGCACTATTTTCCAATCAAAAAATAAAAGCTAGAGCCAGATCTCTGACACTATCCTAGTCCTGCTCCTCAAATTCTAGACTCAAAATCTTCCATTTTGGCACAAATCTAGCTAAGTTAATTTCTCTTTGTCTTATATAATTATCAGTTAAAATCTATATTTTTATTTATTAAGGTATATTTTACCTATCATTCTAGACCCTTATTATTAACATCTATTTTCTCAAAAATAATAAAACATTTGGTGAACCTGACTTACTAAGAATTTTGCATAAAACCCTAGAAAACCTAGGGTAAAATATTTCTAATTTTTTCCATTAATTTCTTTATTTCTATTGAATTTTAAAATTAAAAAACTACAAATTAATTGAAGAACTTTCAATAAATCCACTAAAACCCTAGATCTCTAAACTAGGTCCTTAAACCCCTATCCTTCCTTACCTATTATTTTTAGAAATTAAATATGGAATTTTTATAAATTGTTTACTTTGCCAAAATTCATTTCAAAATTTAAAAATTAGTAGTTTCTTATGCAAAAATTTAATTTATAAAACTCTAATTTCTGTATTAATTTTTGTACATTTATCCTATTCAAAACAATTTTTAGAATCTAAAATTATTGCATAATTTTCTAAAAATCTAAAACCCTTGCTAAAAACCCTATATTTCAAAACTAGGTCCCCCAACTTCAAATTTCCCTTACAATTTTTAGAAAAATAATTTTAATTTATTACAAA
The DNA here is from genome assembly GCA_037957365.1 of Torreya grandis. Taxonomy (NCBI): domain Eukaryota; kingdom Viridiplantae; phylum Streptophyta; class Pinopsida; order Cupressales; family Taxaceae; genus Torreya; species Torreya grandis. Next base: position 3,551 of record JARHVA010008934.1, on the reverse strand, counting down.
TTATTTGGGTTATCATAATTAATTTTCAAAATTCAATGCTTGTAGTTCTTTGTGCATTTATTTGCTTCATTCTACTTTTCGAATTTCTCTTTGGTGATAAAATGGACACAAAGGCAATTCCTCATCATCCCATAGATCAATTTCTAAAATTTTCTTACAATTATGACAATGATTGGACAAATTTGCAAAATTGTGCATTAGCTAAAACTATAGAAAATGATTTCATTTATAGTGAAGATAATGACTTTTATTGTAATGAAGGATATGATGATATATGTAAAGATGAGGGTGAATCACAAATAGATGAATCTTTTTCTCTTAAATCCATCTCTTTTATTGCTTCTTCTAATGAAAATAATTTTTATAAATGGAAAATATACTTCTCACCTCATTCTCTTCGACACAATGCCCTAAACACAAAAATTACTCATGTACTTCCAAGTGAACCTCTTATTGGTAATCATTTGCTTCCATGTGAACCTAATCTCTCTCAATTTTTTTTTTTTTTTTTATGTTCAAAATAAAACAATATAAATGCAATAGAATCATTTTACCAAAGCATAGTTGAAATGAAGAATTATGTGTTCCTAACTCTACTCTTTAAAAATAATTTTCAAATGATAACTCTTCTAATCTTACTTCTCATGTTGAAAATGAAGAAAACACTTACACTCCATCCATGGATAGTATAGATACACATGATATTCCAAATTCCAATGATAACTTATTACATATTATAAATGAATTAAATATTTCTCTTACACCTCTCCTTGGTAATGATGGAAGTGATAATGAATATGATAGTGAACATGAAAATGAATATGAGAATGAAAGTGATTATTAAAATGATACTTCACATTCTTCCATTCCAAATAAACAAAATGTAGATTGTGATAATGCATAGAATAATGATGACTACTATGTATATAGTGAAAATGAAAATGCATCTCATGTTTCTAACGCTTTTCTCACTTATCTCAAAATAATTCACTTTTGAATGGTGTTTTTACTGTTATTATTTATTCTATTTCCAATAATGCACATTTTAATGTTAATAACACATCTTCTACTACATTAGAATATGATTCACTAAAATAGAAAGATACCAATGAATCCCCCAAGCCACCCCTCACTACGATAGAACCCAATTCTCACCCCTCACCTAAATAAAATGGTAGCCCACATCCCTCTAGTAAAGTCTAAGAAACCATTACTCCCAAGGTTTAACTTAGCACACCTACTCTTTATGATCCACTTGCTAAATATAGCATTCCCATGGTTAAAATTAAAAATAAAATTTAATGATTAAATGAACCACTTTAAGATACTAATGTACCATCCTAGGAGATCATCTCTTTGATTCATGCAGTTGGTGAAATACAACACCAAGTACATCTCCTTACCTTAGAAAACAAATCTTATAAATCTTGGTTGGATGCCAATGATCTACATTATAACCCTATTCTAAATACATTTATAAAAGATTTATTTTCTAATAATTTCTAAACATAGTCATTACCTCACTTTGGTGGAACTAAAGATCCATTCGCACATCTTTAGGCCTTTCAAAAGGGTTTAACACCTCATGCAAGCCCTTTGATTCTTCTCAAGTTATTTCAGCAAAATTTAGTGGGGGAAGTACAAAATTATTTCTTTCATCTACTCCCCATCGATTCATTGCACACATATGATGAATTAGAGGAGGCATTTCTTAGAAAATGCATCATAAACATGGGCCCTTGTGTTACATTTGAGAAACTGGCCACACTGCATCAAAATTATTTAGAGCTAGTTAGTGAGTATATCTTACAATTCAAGGCTCACAAATTAAGATTAATATAAAAAACAATATATTTATAGATTTAACATATCTTCATCAAGGGCCTTTGCCAACATCTCCTTGAGCATCTACTATATCAGATAGAGCCTTATTTTAGACATTTGTGCTACATAGTTCTAGCTTTGGAAAAAAAATTAGGATTATTTGAGGTAGCTTCAGTTGATTATATCACTCTAGACTTCATATTATCATCTTCAAATATATCTCATACCATTTAGCATCCACCATGTCCTATACAAGATACGAGACCACAACCAAAAAGCCAACTAGTCAAGAACAAAGAACAAGTTTTCAAAACACAACCTATAGTATGCACTACAAATAACAATAGTAAAGCACCACTACAGTTTGATTCAAAGTAAGATATCCCATCTCCCATATTATCATCACTACTTGATAAGAGTTTAATCACATTAACTTCTATTCAATGATGAGATCCACATCTCTTACATATATAGCCATATTCACCTTTTTATAACTATAATAATAACTATGGACACAAAGATAATGACTATTTTAGACTTAGATATTCCATTACTAGATGTGTTAATAATGGTATCATCGCATTAATATAGGGGACACAGAGATCTTATTTATTATGGAACCCTAGACCTCATTCATCCATGACTAAGTCATCCTAGGACATACCTTAATAGGCATCATTAGTCACTCAACATGAGCAGAATATAGGTTTTAGGATAGAATATCATAAGAGATCTCATATTCCACCACCTCAAAAGGTTTAAAAGCTATTACAATAGTAATATCCTACATATAGCACTATATTCCATGTAATACATAGTGCATTTCCATATACATATCCAACGGAGTCACATGCACAATAGTAGAGTACCACTCATGAGAAATATTCACTATGGGTAGATTTTTAGTGTCCTATTTCTTGTAGCAACCTACTATGGTTAAGATTAGATGAATCCCCATCATATGTTACAATTTTATCTTGATCCTTTTCTTATTCATATGAATCATAGCAGAGGCCACATGGTGTTATTTCATGTAGCAATCCACTATGATTTTGAATTGATGAGCCTCTTCCACAACACATAATTTTAGTTGTGCACCCAACTAGGTTGTATTTTTTAAAATCTCCATGTATATCTACAATTAGTGTATATCAAGAGGTATTAGATATATAGCACATTCCTACACAACATGAGTAGTATGGGCACTTATTCACTTGGCCAACAGTTTTTAGATAGTGATACAACATAAAATAATACAATGTATAATCATTCTATTTTGATTTCATAAGTTTTAATTAGTAGGGTAATAATGGAGCCAAAGGTCTAGCTAACCTTTATATTCTTGAGCCAAATTTGGGGAAGTAATATGCACATAGTGATATCTTAGTTTCCCCTCCTACTAAAACTAACATTCTGGATTCCAGATATCCATCCCTAACCAAACTAGGCTATCATAGTCCAAATATTACCAAATTAAACTTATATAAACACTTTCCCACTCGAACCAAATCAAACATATCCAAATCTTGTTTTAACCAATTCCAAATACCAACTCAAATTTATCCAAATAGATTACCAATTACCACATCAAACAAATTTTTGCCTACATACAATTACAATTCAAAATTAATAAGACTAACATCATAATTATCAAAACATCACATCTAAACATATCAAAACATCAAATCCCATATCGTAAGTACCATTTACCAAGCACATGCAAATTT
>JARHVA010008933.1:390000-392500 GCA_037957365.1 Torreya grandis | reverse complement strand
TTGTTTTGTGATGAGGTTTTATAATTATATTATAATGTTATATCTTCCCAATATACAGTCTAATTATGCATTGTAAACTAGATTCAGTGGTATTCATTAAAATAGAATCCATTCTAGAGAGTATTTTATTTATAATAAGTTTTCTATGTTGATATAGTAATGCTAAATGCTAAACTGAGTCCATGTAGTAGTAATCTAAGATTAGATTCAATATTTTATAGCGTAATATATTTTTACTAAGAATTTTTGTTATTTATGCTCAAGAATAGTTATTTGACATCTACTTGTATATCTATTTGAGAGTTATGATTTCCTTAAGTTTTAAGTTCATTTTGAAGGAATTTTAGGAGACATGTCAATGGCTATTATTTAAATTCAATATAACCCAAAACAATCAGATAAATTTGTTATCTCTCTTAAAAACTTAGATCCCTACTTATTAATGGAATTGTTATCTTGTCAGTTACACTCCATGTTTGGTTATGACCAAGGGATATGGAATTTATTGGTTTTCTACATGTGGATACTATGCCTATGTCATGTATATTGTAGGACATATTACTCTACATTTATTTTATGTCTCTAAGACTATAGATGGATATTTCAATTATTAATTTGGACCAACTTACTACACTCCACTCAAAACACATATATAACAACCTTGAAGGTGAAAAAACATATTGGTATCCTTATCTCTATATAATACATTTTTGAGCATATAAAATGTATTGTGTGTCATAGAATTGAAGGACATAGAATTTTTGGATATTTAAACAAAAAAATGGTCATAAATATATGGGTACATTTAATATCTTAGTTGATTTATTAATACTTGATACATATCATAGGGATTTTCATTCACATCATATCTTGATAGGACTAAAATTCCATATTTTATTTGGAATATTTATTTAAGTATAGTAGATGTTACATCTAACATTAATTGTACATTATAAACAAGTACGTATATTTAGCTTCAATAATATTTAATGTCTTATTAGTAATTTACCCTACACCTTGATCTAGTTGAAAATTAGTTTGATATACCTTTTATCCTTAAAAAAGATGATTATCATAGGAAGTATATCCAAGGACTAGGTATCAATAATTTTGACTAACTCCCAATGAATAGAGTCATTGATTCATTTTGGTGTGGAAACTTCTAATTATTTAACATCCTCATTCTATCAAGATCAATGGAGATTGTCATGGATAAAAAATATCTAGCTCATTTTTCCAATTCCTAGAAAGAGGGTTATTACAGAACGAGATTATTATTAAAATTCATTGAAGAAAATTTTATTCATACCTATCAACATCACTTTACACCTTTGTAATAAACCACTAGTGATATTAATTACCATAATAGGATTCAATTGGCTAACATGGCTTGAAAATTATGGCCTATAGTAATGAATAGGGATTGTAAAGACAACTCTATAAAATATAAAAGACAACATAAACTAATATTTCAACAAGGGTTTAGGATAGAGTGTCTAAAATAAAATCATATATTATGATGCATCAAATATCATACCATATCAAAACATGAGTGAAAATGTTTCTTCCTTCTTAATCCTAAAGATGAAATAAGGTGATAAAAATAACTAATGATCCAACTATATAGAACTAGTGAAGAAACAACTTTTTACAACTTGATTAGTGAAAATCAAACATAAATCAAAATTAAATATCTAATAATATTTAATTCTCATATATTATGAACATTTAGAGATATTTTTATGAATATTTAAGTATGGAATATAATTACCCTCAAATACCATAGTAGGGAGATTATCTAAAATCAAAGTGATCATCTATTCAAGATCTTTGAAATATTTCTGGTATATATAATTTAATTGATAAATATGGATTTTTTTTTTTTTAGAGGTGGTGTTAACATAATATAATACATGAAGATAGAATGCTTAAACTGCATCATAGTTGGATCCTAGTGTAACCTAGAGATTAGGTAAAACTAAGCTCAAATTAAACATATGTACTATAAAAGTTGTAAATATTTAAGGAGAGAAGTTATATAATACCTATTGTATTTGGAATAATTGTAAGGACCATAGATATCATGTTTCAGGACAAAATTTATTAACATTTCACATATATATTGTGGATCAAAATTTAAAAAATCTTGATTATTTTTTGTATTTTAATATCTTCAAGTGTTATTATAGATAATGCCTTGGCATACTAGGTAGAGTAGATCATGTGTGGTTCCTACTACATGTGTTATTTTAAATATGATAACACTGTTAATATACCTACCATCTAAATCTTATGACTACAATACTTCTACTCTTATTTTAATTATTTCACTTTGAATAATTATTAAAAACATTCTACACTAGATTCGTACCCTTTCAGTATAGTCACTATCACTGAAAATGACCTAATTTTTAAACATTTGATTATTTGAGAATTATGATATTCTTAGGTTTTTTTTCTTTATTATTTAGTTTAATTTAAATAAATTAAAAAAGAATTG
>JARHVA010008933.1:337500-385000 GCA_037957365.1 Torreya grandis | reverse complement strand
ACTTTGGCTTCTCTCCCACAATGCACCTCAATAAATTTATCAACCTCTTATTCATAATTTATATATGTCCATATATTTTTGGGTGATATGCACTATTTAATTGTATCTTATTACTCATATTATTTGACAAAGTCCTCCAAAAATGACTTAAAATTTTCGTATCCCTATTTGAAGTAACAATTTTTAGAACATCATGCAATCTCACAATATTCATAAGAAATAATTTTGCCACTCTTATTATATCAATCATTTTACTACATGAAATGAAACATTTTAGAAATTCTATCTAAAAAAACAAAAAAGAAACTGTTACCTCTTTATGTGTTAGGCAATCCCAACAGAAAATTTATACTCAAATTTCTCCATGTGCCCCTTGGAATCGGTAATGGAATGTAAAGTCTAGTATTTTATACATGTCCTTTAGCCACCTGACATATTATACATCTTGAAACATACCTTGTCACATCTCTCTTCATCTTTGGTAAGAAACACTTTTACTCCACTAAAGATATTATCCTCATCTTACAAAAATGTTCAGCCAAACCACCACTATGTAATTATCTTATTATATTGTCTCCTAGAGACCCAAATAGAATGCATAATTATTTCCCTTCGAAGAGATAACTTTATTGTATAATATAATCATCATCAATAGCATATGGTCCATCTATTAATGGACTCCTGCACTACTCAACTATCTTTCCAAAATATGGATCAATATCATATAATTGTTTGCTAGCTTAAAATCTGACTACTTCACTCACCATAATAGTTAATAATGCTATACTACCACTCAATGCATTAGATACCTAATTTCGTTTTCCTAATTTATGATTCAACACAAAACTATACCCCTGCAAGAAATAAACTCACTTTGCATGCCTACTATTCAACTTTTTTTGGGTATTCACATACTTCAAAGCCTCATGATCTGTAAATAGTATAAACTTCTTAGGCACCAGGTAATGCCTTCAATGTCTTAATTATTTTACAATTGAATATAATTCAACATCATAAGTGTAATACTTTGCTCTTACCTCATTCAATATATTAGTAAAATATACTATTGGCTTTCCTTATTGACTGAGCACAACACCAATTCCCACAAATGAAACATCATAATGAACCTCAAACACTTCATTAAAATATGGTAATGCTAAAATTAGTCTTTCTATAAATTTTTCCTTCAAAATTTCATAAATTTCTCTGGCTACTCTAGTCCATGGAAATTCATTCCCTCTCATGTAATCTTTTATCGGTTCCATAATAATACTAAATTTTTTAATAAATTTTCTATAAAAAGTTGCTAAACTACGAAAACTTCTTAGCTTTATAATGATTTTTGGAATAGGACTCTCAAAAATCACCTTTATCTTTTCTTCATCCATTTTAACACCATTTACTAAAACTACAAATACAAAAAATATGAAATTATTTTTCATAAACTTACACTTCTTCAAATTTGAGTACAAATTCTCCTTTCTTTGAAAATCCATTACCATTCTCAAATGCTTTAAGGTTTCTAATTTAGTCTTACTGAGTATCAAAATATCATCAAAATAAACAACCATATACTTACCAATATATTCTTGGAGCACTGTATTCATCACCCTCATATATGTTTTAGGTGTATTGGATAATCAGAATGGCATCATGATCCACTCATATAATGCATCCTTAGTCTTGAATGTAATTTTCCACTCATCTCCTTCATGAATTCAAATATGATAATAACCACTACATAGATCAATCTTAGTAAAATATTTTACTCCAACAAGAAAATTAATCATATCATCTAAACGAGGTATAGACAATCTATACTTTTTCATAATTTTATTAATTACTCTACTATCCACACACATTCTCCATCCTCCATCTTGCTTTGGAGTTAGCAATGTTAGTCTTACACATGGATTCATACTCTCCCATAAAAATTTATTTGTTAGCAATTCATTAAATTATTTATTTAATTTTTCATATTTTATTGGACTCATCCTATAAGCTACTTGTTTAGGTAGATATGATCTTTGAATCAAATCAATGTGATGTTGAATATCTCTCTTCGATGGTAAACCATATGATAACTCATTAGGCATAACATATGCATATAATTTCAATATCCTTGTTACTTCTATTAATATTGACACCATTTATTTATCTTCATTATTTAGTACTAATGCATAACAACCTACTACCTTCATATCTTAGATAAATTTATTATCTAGTATCAGAGCATGTTCAAATCTTGAAGGAGTAAAGAATGGTGAGAGGATGAGGAGGTGTTGTAAAGATGAATTAGATTATATAAGAGTTGTAGAGGTAATTTCAAAAATTAACAGAGGTTATCACCAATCGATAAAGAAGACAAGGTGGTGATGAGAAAGACATAGATCATGATGAAGAAGTTTAGTAAGAAGAAGAACAACAAGAGTGTCCACAATCAATGGGATATATGATGGTTTAGGCTTTAAAAGGAAGGAATAAAGGAATCAAAGTTGATGCTCGAGATTATGGAAGTAGTTTAAAACTAGAGAAGTTGATAGATTGGATGAATAGCATGGATAAGTTCTTTGAGTGGAAGACTATGAGAAAAGACAAGAAGGTAATGTTTGCATGCATGAAATTGAAAGGTCATGCAATGATTTGGTGGGATTAATTTTAGAAATAGAGATAGAGAAAATGTAAAGAGAAGATTAGTTCATGGAAAAATATGGACAATAAGGCGAGGAATAAATTTCTTCCTACGGATTACACAAAACACCTATATAGAAGGTATCAAAATTTAAGGAAAAAAGATCAGACTATATAAGAGTATACAGATGAATTTTACAATGTTTTTATATCAGTAGAGCATGATGAAATGGAAGAACATATTTAAACAAGGTATGTAAATAGTTTGATATTTTCTATTCAAGATGGATTAAGCATACATACAATACTTAACTTTTAATGTAGAAGAAAAATAAAACAAATAAAATTTCAAAAAGACATCTATTGGGCAAAAAATAGGTGTATCCCCTTTAGTGCAGGGTTGAGGTGGGGTTAATACCATCAGAGGTGGCTTTAATGCCAATAAAGCTGAATCATCATGTGGTACAAAAAGGCAAGATGATAATAAGAAAGGGTTTCAATAACAATAAAGAGGAAAAGGATTTTAGAGAGGATGAGGTTATGGTGGTGATAGAGGAGGATTTCTAAATCATTATTGTTATTATTAATGTTATAGATGTGGACAGGAAGAGAAGAGCATAGAGTGTTTGAGTGTCCACACCATAAAGATCAAGAAAAGAGGCAAGAAGATTACCAAAGAGTAAATCTAGTTGAGTCTGAAAAAAAAAATAGTAGAATATTGAAGTTGCACTAGCTAATGTTGGAGAGAATCTCATGATGAGAAGAACCATGATTGCTCCAACTAAGGATCAAGTGAAAAAAGAAGAAGGTGGTGATGCATGGCTATGATCAAATATTTTTTGAACAAGATGTAATTCAGGTGGAAAGGTATGCAATGTAATTATAGATGATGGTAGTAATGAAAATATGGTTTTTAAATAATTGATATAGAAACTAAATCTACAATGTGAAAAGCATCCTAACCCTTTTTTGATTTCATGGTTTAAGAAAGGGAATGAGGTTAAAGTAGATAAAATGTGCTTAATCAAGTTTTCTATAGGAAATAATTACAATGATGAAATATGGTGTGATGTTATTCTGATGGATGCATGTCATGTGTTATTGGAGAGACCATGGCAATTTGATAGGAAAGTAATTCATGATGCATAATAGAACACATAAACTTTTTGAAAGATGGTATAAAGGTAGTTTTTTACCTCTTAAAGAGGAAGAGAAGACATAAAATATGCTCTTATACAATATAATAAATTGAAAAACTATCAAGAATAAGAAAATTACTAATAGGCCAAGATCTTGAAATAATAATCAAATTTTTTTCATATTGATTGCTTTAAAAAATTACCAAGCCACACCATGCTTAAATAAATATTAACTAAGAATTTAGAGTTTACATGCAAAATTAAAAAAAAAAAATCTTAAAAAAAATGCCTATTTTTAAAAGCTCTCAAAATATACCAAAAATATCCCAAAATATCATAAACGATATAATTAGACTATAGGACAAAACTTAATTGATGTTGATGTCTGATTCTAAAAATATACAATTTCTAAAAATAGAAAAAATTGAGAAAATCATTAAATAGCAATTGCAGACCCTCAAATGATCACGTATGGCATCCAAAAAGTATCAAAAACATTCCTAAGCATGTAGAAGAGCTCAAACAGATCTATGGTTCAAATGTTGTGACCTCCGAAAGGTTTCCCTATATTGTTTGCATCAGTATAATCAATAATCTAACCAATCCATAAAATTAACTTTTATTAATGTCAATAAATCTGAATATATAACTAATATAAAGTCCTTTAAAAAAAACTCAAAAATGTCATACATTTAACTTTAACAATGTCAATCAATCTGAATAGATAGGTAATACAAAATCCTTATAAGAAATGTCAAACTCAAAAATGTCAACTGTAATATTAGCTCAAATTTGTATTTTTTTTTAAATTTTAGATCCATCTTCATTTTTAACATCTACAATTTTTTTGACAAGATTTGACTTTGAGCATATTTCTTGTTGTGATAAATACATCTTCACTATCTCCTTATTGGTTCTTTTCGATTATAATCTACATCCAAATGTAGACAAAAATATAGTCAATTTAATCAATCAAATATTTAACTTAGAAAACATAAATAACAACAATAATAATTCCTATGCTAAGATGGATTTTTTTAGTTAAAAAGAATGTTACGATGCATGAACTATCTATAGGAAACATTATCTAAATCTCATGCTAAGAAAGGCTCAAATTTTCCTGATCAAACTCATGCTAAGAAAGGCTCAAATTTTCTCTATTTCATGTATAGTACTAATAGAATGAAGATCTTTTAGGGCAAGGATGCCTTGGAATTCATGCCTAAGAGATAGATTAATAAATTTGTTTCTATAAAAGAATGGGATTATAAATATAATTTTTTAAATGTCGGGCCTAGGTTGTGCTTCGGAAGAGATATTACTTATGTGAATATGAAGTTTATAGTTTCAAATATTCTTTCTCGTTATATAGTGAAGATTTATCTTGGACATTAGGTGAAGCCAATGTTTGGGTTGACTCTCTTCATGAAACATGGCCTCAACATTGTCTTGCATTCAAGAGAGATTATTGTATAATGAAGAAGAGGACAGTTGGTTAGTTATGTTTGTGTACAATATATAAATGTTTTCACAAAAAAAGATGGACCATAGTGGAAGAGAGTTTGTTGGGTTTGTTATAAGTTATACGTAGAGTAAGCAATGCTAGACCAAAGAAATATTTATCTCTAATAATAAGATGGAAAATATGCATATTATATTTTAGCATGAATAATTGATTTGTCTCCTTTCTTAGGTCATGCACATAGCTGGCATAACCATCATGAAATTTTTATAGTTTACTAGCTACCAGAAACTTGTTGACTAAAAACCTATGCAAAACAAGTGTACTTACCTGACTAGTCTAATTTTATCAGTAGGATTTAAATTTACATCTTATGCCTATAACTATTTATTAGGAAGATGATCCAACCTAGAGATTAAATCTCTCATTTTTTCATTATTCAATTTTGAATTTCTTTTTCAATTAAAATGAAATACACCAATAGATTCAATTTAAAAATTATTATTTAAAAGAAAAAATATCTCAATAACTTAAAACTATATTTTTTTATAATAATATTATAATTAATATTACATAACATATATATATATATATATATATATATATATATACACACACACACACACACACACACACTCACTTACTCATGCACCCATTTAGTGACTTCTTAGGTGCTCATTTTTCTCAAATGATATGACTCTTAAAAATGTCACCAAAATAAAATAACATTTTAATATTGAAAAAGGATTTTTTTTAATTTTTATTTTAACCCCCAACCTAAGTGCAAATTTTATTGGCGATATTTCAATGACATTAAAATTCATTGAATTGATATAATGTGTTATATAAATAATGTTTTCAAAAGGGCACCAAAAATTTTGAATAACAGGTTTTCGACACATATTCAATAAGGATTTCTAGGAGTTTTCTTTGGAACAGTTGATACATAAACCATTCGCTCTAATTTTTATTTTAAGAAAAGAGACTCACACAACATACTAAAAAAACAACCAATCAACTTAAGTTCTCTAGTAGTTTTTATATTTGAAGAGCCACTTAATGCAGTCAACTTGATCAATACGTGGAATGTCAGAATATAGAGAGCATACAAAACAAGAACTCAAACAAATAAATAAAAAAGAATTCAATTGCTACTGCAAATTCTTGAAGAAAAGAAATTTTTTTATCTTCAATTTTCCCTTGCTTACAATGTGCACCCAAGGTGTCTTTAAATAGATTTGAATCCCAAAATAAACTAATTGATTAACCAATCATCTAACTACTTAACTAACTGATTGTTAAGTGCTTAAACTAACTCATATCTAACTTTCAGTTAACTAACTGAATGTAAACTAACTGATTGCTCATCTATCAGTTTACTAACTGATTGCTTAACTACTTGTTAACTATAGCTAACTACTTGCATGACAAAAGGAGGGAGGTGGGAGAAATTATCTCCAATTAATTTGAATTTCTAACACTCCACCTTAATTTCTACCACTTACAATTTTAGCATTTACAATGCCTAAATTTTGTCTCAAATAATCAAAGGTCTCTTCTGGTAATGCCTTTGTAAATATGTCTGCTAATTGATCTTCAGATCTGCAAAAGTCCAAATGGATTTCTCCATTGTTCACTAACTCTCTGATAAAGTAAAATCTTGTATCAATGTGCTTGCTCCTCTTGTGAAACACATGAATTTTTGATAAAGTAATTGCTGATTTTTTATCATAGAAGATTGGTGTTGAATCTTTTTGTGCTTGTAATAAATCTTTCAATATTCTTCTCATCCAAGTTGCTTGACATGCTGCTGATGTGCCTACAACATAATCTGCTTCAGCTGATGAAAGTGTCATTATAGGTTGCATTTTCGATGCCCATGTGACCACACCTGTGCCTAAAAGAAAGGCATATCCAGAAGTACTCTTCCTATCATCAACGCTACCTGCAAAATCACTATATGTAAAACCAATCAAACTAAAATTGTTAGTTGTGGAATATAACATTCCATATTTTGTAGTTCCTGCCACATATCTTAATATCCTTTTTCCAAGTGAGTCTTTCAGTGACTCCATGAATCTTGAGATTAAACTAACCCCATAACTGATATCTGATCTAGTAGCTGTAGGATACATCAAACTACCAACTAGCCTTTTGAATGTTGTAGAATCAACATTAGACCCTTGGTCTTCTTTGCTATGTTTTGTCGTTGTAGCAACTGTTGTAGGTGCTCGTTTACAATTCAGCATCTTAAATCTCCTTAACACATCTTTTGCATATTTAGTTTGATAGATAAAAATTCCTTTCTCTGATTGTATAGCTTCTATTCACAAAATATACTTCATTAATCCCAAATCTGTCATTTCAAATTCTTTCTTCATTGTTGATTAAAAAGTGTCTACAGACAAATTTCTAGTAAAAATCAAATCATCAACATATAAACACACAATTAAAATATAACCTTCTTTGCTGATTTTTGTGTACAAAGTAGGCTCACTATTACTTCTGCTGAATCCATTGTTTATCATATAAGAATCAATCCTGGTGTACCATGCTCTTGATGCTTGCTTGAGAACATAAAGAGCCTTCTTCACTCTGTAAACTTTCTCTTCATGTCCTTATACTTCATAACATGTGGGTTGTTTCACATATACTTCATCTCGAAAACCATTCAAAAAAGCTTATTTTACATCCATTTGATATACATACCAATTATTTTGAACAACTATAGATAATACCATTCTAATAGTATCCAATCTAGCAACTAGTGCAAATGTTTCATTATAGTCAACTCCATGTTCTTGTGCAAAACCTTTTGCTACTAACCTTGCCTTGTGCTTTTCAACATTTCCAATTGCATCAAATTTAGTCTTATAAACCCATTTAACTCCAATACAATATTTACCTTCAGGTATAGTAGTTAGATCCCATGTTTGATTCCTTTCAATAGCATTCATCTCTTCATCCATTGCTTTTAGCCAATGTTCCTCATTAATTGCTTCTTCATAATACATAGGGTCATGAGTGGAAAGAGCAAAATTTGAAACCAAATCTAATTTCCCTTATTCTTGATTATAAATCTCACTCAAACTTCTCATTTTCTTACCTTTAATTCTTGATCTCAAAGTAGCAAGAGTTGGATCTGCTTCATCACTTACTTGTGAACTAGGAGTAGGATGACCTTCATGACTAGATGATTCACCTTGTTCAAACCTCCTAGGTGTTCTTGTTGGAGTGCATGTGATTGCTTGTGGAGAGGATTGTCCATCTTGCAAATTTTGTTCTTCAAAAACTTCTTCATCTTGTGGAAATTGTGCTCCAATTGTGATGGTGCTACCATCCCATGCTTCTGCTTCCTTAAATTCATCATCTCTGCTTATAATCACTTGCTTTGAAATAGGGTTATACAACTTATAATCTTTTAATTCTTCAAAATAGCCAATAAAAATGCATTTCTCACCTCTATCATCAGGTTTCTTTCTCAATTTAGATGGTATAAGAGAATATGCAACATAACCAAATATTTTGAAATGATATACACTATATTTCTTACCACTCCACGCTTCTTGTGGAATTCGATCTCTTACACTCTTTGTTGTGCTTCTGTTTAGAATATACACTACATATGCTACTACTTTTACCCAATATTCATTTGACAAGTGTTTAGCTTCCAACATGCTTCTTGCCATCTCCATGAATGTTCTATTCTTTCTTTTTGCTACACCATTCTGTTGTGGTGTGTACCTTGTAGTCAATTGCCTTTTGATTCCATGATACGTACAAAAATCTTGAAATGCATTAGACATATATTCACCTCCTCTATCTGATCTCAGTACCTTGATATAACTACCACTCTGCTTTTCAACCATTGCCTTAAATTCTTTAAACTTTCCAAAGGCTTCAGACTTATTTTTGAGAAAGTATATCCAAGTCTTTTTGCTAAAGTCAACAATAAAGGTTAGAAAATAAGTACTACCTCCAAATGATGTAGTCTGCATTGGTCCACATAAATCACTATGGACTAACTCCAATATTACCTTAGCTCTATATGAGCCTCCTATTGGTAAACTCTCTCTATGTTGTTTTTCCAGAATACAACTGTCACATGAACTTTTTGGCTTTTCTATTGGTGGTAAACCCTTCACCATATTTTTCTTTTATAACATATTTAAACCTCCAAAATGTAAATGTCCATACCTTAATTGCCATAACCATGATTGGTTTAGCTGCATGGACTTGAAGTGGGCTTCCTCTTTTCCTTGGATGCACTAAATATGAAGAGGGAACATCCGATTCTTGGTCATCTCCACTTTTCCTATCAACCTATCACTTAGAAACTTGTCCAAAATTGTGCAAACATTATCTATAAAAGATACTATGTAACCTTTCTGCACTAACTGTCCAATACTCAAAAGATTATGTTTTAGTCTAGGTACAAAATAAACATCAGGTATAAACTTTCTTTCAACATTCTTCGCTGAAACATTTATGACACCTTTACCCATGACATCTACAGTGATATCATTTCCTAATTTCACTTCTGATCTTACAGAATCATCAAGACTAGCAAAAAACTCTATATTTCCTGTCATATGATTACTACATCCACTATCTAAGAACCAAACATCTTTAGCCTTTTCTTGAGTAACATTACAAGTAAGAAACATGCTTCTAGGATTAGAACTAGATTCACCTGTGTAATTAGCATTTTTCTTACACACATATCCTTGTTTATTTCTACAATCATTTGCATAATGACCATATTTCTTGCAGTAATAACATTGAACATTAGATTTATCAAACCTCTGTGAACCTTGCTAGAAGTGATTGTTGCCACATCCTCTATTGCTGTAGTTTTGATTACTGTTCTCACCTTCATCTGGATTGTTCCTTCCATATCGGGCTCTGCCTCTTTCTCTGAAGTTTTACCTTGCTCTTTCTCTTCCTTGGCCAACTAATACCTATGACTTGAAGGCATTCTCAAGAGAAGTATTATTCCTATTCATTCTAGATTCATGTGTTAACAAAGAACCCATTAATTCATTTATAGATAATTGTTCCAAATCCTTCATTTCCTCAATAGCTACAACTATAACATCAAATTTACTTGGTAAACACCTGAGTATTTTTTCTATAATCTTCTGATCTATGATAGATTCTCCATTAGATCTAATTTGATTCACTATATTCAAAACTTGACCCATAAACTAGTCTATAGATTATGATTCATTCATTTGTAAATTTTTAAAATTTCTCCTAAGAGATTGCAATTTAGCAATTTTTACCTTTGTATTACCTTTATAGGTATTGTCCAAGATTTTCCATGCCTCTTTGGATCTTGTTGCTGCTGCAACTCTAGAAAATATAGATTCATCCAATGCCTGTTGGATGAGAAATAAGGCTTTTGAATCCTTCTTCTTATTCTCTTTAAGTTGGTCCTTTTGTGCTTGATTTAATGCCAGATGGGTTGCCTTGTCCTGCAGTTCTACAAAACCACTCTCTACCAGATCCCAAACATCTTTTGAGCAAAATAAAGTTCTCATCTTAATTGCCCCAAAATCATAATTCTTAACATCGAAAATGGGAATTTGAGGTTGTGAAATACTGTTATACGCTGCCATTTCTCATGCTGGAATGACTTTTTGGTCTCTGTTTTTGACACACAATCACTGACGATGGTTACACTGCCGCAGTCGGTCAGCTGATAGTGCTGACGTCGGTTATATTGCCGATGTCGGTCTTGGAGTCTGCCGACGTCAGTTGTCTTACTACCGATGTCGGTCTCTGCGCTGCCTGTTGGTAGTTCCTATGCTTGACTGCTTCACTCTCCTTTCTTCTTGTCGCCTCCCTGCTGGCTGCTTTCCTAACCAGACACTTTTGCCACAACCTGTGCTCTGATACTAATTTGTCAGAATATAGAGAGCATACAAAACAAGAACTCAAACAAATAAATAAGAAAGAACCCAATTGCTACTGCAAATTCTTGAAGAAAAGAGATTTTTTTTATCTCAATTTTCATTTGCTTACAATGTGCGCCCAAGGCATCTTTATATAGATTTGAATCCAAAAATCAACTAATTGATTAACTAATCATCTAACTACTTAACTAACTGATTGTTAAGTGCATAAACTAACTCATATCTAACTTTCAGTTAACTAACTGACTGTAAACTAACTGATTGCTCAACTATCAGTTCACTAATTGATTGCTTAACTACTTGTTAACTCCAACTAACTGCTTGCATGACAAAAGGAGGGAGGTCGGAGAAATTATCCCCAATTAATTTGAATTTCTAACATGGAATGAAATTGTGAAAATGTTTTGACTGATTCGTGAAAGCATAGAACTTGAAAATTTTCGTTCACAAAATTACATTGTCCAATTTTTGTTTTTAAAGATGGATTACAAACTATCTATAAGGCACAAGTAATGATTATAGAAGCGATACCTCATAATCCACCTTATCATGAATTTTGACAATATGCATGTGGGAATCAAAGTCTTCAAATTTTTTGATTTCACGAATTAGTCAAAACATTTTCGTATCTTCCTTGCACTTATTGATCAAGTTGACTGCATCAAGTTGATCTAGTTTGGCATCAAATTGCTTTTAACAGCATTGCAATTATAACTCTCTCTCTCTCTCCGATTATGTTGTAATTTTTAATGGAATTGATCACATTTTGTAGCACTATACCAAAACTGATTTGATTTGAAAAAATCTTTAATCGGGTTCTTAACAGTCCTAGCAATGATTTTAGGACCAAAAACCTCTCTTCCATGGTAATGTCCTCTCTTTTGATTTCTCCATCACTTTTTTCACCCAGCTATATATATGCTGGTCTCTTCCATGTATTATGTTGAGTATCTTGCTGAAAATTAATTGTTACATGTATCGTAACACATACGAACCATGTCATAAATTAATTTATACATTATTACATTTTCATAATTAACTTTGTACCACTAAACCTTGTGGCTAAGAGCAGGATTATACCAATTTATGGATTGGATGGATTATAAGAACATTTTTAGGAAATGTAATTTTGCTACAATTATTGTAGATTTTGCAATAAATGACATTTTTAAAAAATAGTTGTATGCGTTCTTTAAAAAATTCTATTCAAAATAAACATTAGCAATGGTGACGATGTGCAAGACAAATTAATGACTTTGCTACAGAATCATCAAATTGAGATAGTACAGGAAGTTGGCTCTTCAAGAATAGGGAACGTGGAGAGGCCTATGCTGCTGCAATTTTGATTTGGGTTTTCACTTTCCAAATGTAAAGGGTTTTGTATCACGCCTTTTCGTGGCGATGCAGGTCACAATTCTCCATTCATACACTGATTTTGGGCTTACTCAAATTGGAAAGTAATTCCATAAGAACGGTAATCATGTCATTACTGACGCCTTTATAGAAGTTGGTATTACCATTGTAGTATCCACAATGACTGTCACCATATAACTAACTCAGGTTCCTTTGGTATCAATTGTTGATCCATCGGGGATTTCTTATAGTAGAAATATTACAGTAAGCAGCGATCATTCCTTTTTAAACTTCTTTTGTAAATGTGATGAATAATATTAAACCCGTATTATATCGATGTTGACATATCTAATTTCTACTGATCTATATGCATAAATTAATTACATTTTAAACTACAACATTTAATTAAAAAACGACCTTTGATTATGGTTTGACGGATGTCAATTCTCTGTTTTAGAGCTCCCATTTCGGTATAGACTGGCAGGATGCTGGAAATGGTCGTTGTCTAATTTAATTTTATGATACCATGCACTCATGGCAGTCCATGAGACCAAATCTCTGAGTAATTTTGTCAAGCCGTTCACAGTACCTTTTTTTTACGCTTCCAAATTTTGCATACATTTCTACCTGGGCACTTGAAACTACAACATTGAAATTTTTCCTTTTTTTTAATTGATTGATAGAAGTCCTTACCGTGTTCGAAACATCCCATTTTTAAACAAGAGGATATCGATAAAGGTTATGGAGTCGAAACCATATATACCATCCAAACAGGTCCTTGACACAATTGGTGGTTTTGGGGAGCATAATAATAATAAAAGAATTCCAAGGGATAATAATTTTTTTAACTATTTCATTCATTACTTAATAGTCCAACAAATTTATATATTCTTAAAAGGGATATAATTATTGACTTACAATTTTCTTTTGTCCTTACAAATTTCATCTAGTATAAAATCTTGGGCTGTTTCCTACTAGGATAAATTTATATGCAAAAGTACCAAATTCAAATACAGTACAGTATTGATTATCCCTTGATATTCAAGGATCAAAAAGTATTCAAATAAGGATTATAATACTAACTTAGTAGTTTATAGCTAACTAGACAATAAAACAAATCCAAAATAGTGACGCTTATATCAGATTCAATGTTGGCATCGTGTAATGGAGAAGATTCAATGTTATGCAATTTAGCAGCAGAAATGATTGCGACTTTAATGATTCACATTCTTGAACATTTATTTCCACAGGAGACAAAGAATACAGTGGTATGGATAATACTTGTTATAATAATATCACAATGGTATGGGCAGAGAACATGTGCATAAGAGGTCATAAGTTCTCACGGTGGTATGCGCAAAGAATCTATTCATAAGAGGTTATAAGTTCTCAGCAGTCTAAGGAACAAATGAGTTACACAACACATCAAGATATCCTCCCACACATATACATAATTGTTTAAATATCACATTAGCTAATGATTTATCTTCACTGTTGGAGGTCCAAAAGTTATCGCAAGCATGATGCAACTTGTAGTGTTTGAAAGTTTCTATGATATGGAGAATTTTGAACCTTTAATGCTTCTATATATTAGAGGGATTTATCGGTACTGTGCATTTTTGCGTTTTTCTATTTCACTTTGAATTCTTGGTTTTACTAATAAAATACGCCGAAGTCTCGATTGTAGTGTTTGAAAGTTTCTGTGATATGGAGAATTGTGAACCACTAATACCTTTGTATATTACAGGGATTTAGAAGTACAGGCATGGTGATGTTGTTAGATTAACTAGATTTTACAATTCTACTCCACAGTTGTTATATATGCATCGGAAGAACCTTCTTATTAAAGTAAACATTGACAAAAGCATTAAGAAAGATTTACAAATAGATGTTGAGAAGGCTACCCAAATCTTAAAGAAAGAAAATATAGAGCTAGTTGACTTTACAGACTATACATATATGTCAACAGAGCCAGGGCACTATGTACTATTTTGGGACAATAGTGGCAAAATAGATGAAATGGTTTTAAATATATGTTGTTTAATAATGGATGAGTCTTTTGTTGATCTAGGTTATGTTGATAATGGACACTGCCATTAGCGTGTATGTTCAATAATGGATGAGTCTTTTGGAGATTAGTGGCTATTTTTATTATAGTGGACACAACTATTTTATGATCAAATGAGTGTTATGGTTATTTTGGATCCATGAAATAGTTTAGAATTTTTATCTAATGTATGTTTTTATTTGTATCGTGAACTACAAAATTTAGGAACCCACTACATTTATGGCATATTGCAGGAAAAAACATAGAAAAAATAAAGAAAATAACAGAAGTAAAATATGAGACAGACTCAGATTGCTACAAAAATCATGAAAAAGATTTTATTAATCTTCTTGATTCTGTATTACTAAACTATGACCAAGGGTTACATTAAATAGATTTTCTTGGCTAATCTAACTGAAAGTAAACTAATGTTTGACTGCATGCAAAATGAGACTGAACTAATCTATATCTGCTTGAACGAACTAACATTAATTGTTATTTTGCATGCAGATTGAGTTGCTGAGCATACAGAGTGCGTGCATGAGAGGGAGGCGAACAAACAGTTAAATAGTGAGTGGGGAAATTATCTCTAGTGCACTGCAGTTTTTAACACCCCCCCTTAATTTCTACCACTAACTACTTCAACATTTACAATGGCTAAATTTTGTCTTAGATAATCAATGGTCTCCTTTGCTAATGCCTTTGTGAATATATCTGCCAATTGGTCTTTAGATCTGCAAAACTCCAGATGGATTTCTCCATTGTTCACTAACTCTCTGATAAAATGAAATCTCGTA
Organism: Torreya grandis; assembly: GCA_037957365.1. NCBI lineage: Eukaryota > Viridiplantae > Streptophyta > Pinopsida > Cupressales > Taxaceae > Torreya > Torreya grandis. Next base: position 369,653 of record JARHVA010008933.1, on the reverse strand, counting down.
TCAATGTGCTTGCTCCTCTTGTGAAAAACATGATTTTTTGATAATGCAATTACTGATTTGTTGTCACAAAAGATTGGTGTTGACTCCTTTTGTGCTTGTACTAAATCTGTCAATACTCTCCTCATCCAAGTTGCTTGACATGCTGCTATTGTGGCTGATACATACTCTGCTTTAGCTGATGAAAGTGTCACTATAGGTTGTTTTTTGGATGCCCATGTGACCACACCTATTCCAAAAAGAAAGGCATGTCCAGAAGTACTCTTCCTATCATCAATGCTACCTGCAAAATCACTATCAGTATAACCAATCAAACAAAAATCATTAGTTGTGGAATATAAAATTCCATATTCTGTTGTTCCTGCCACATATCTCAATATCTTCTTTCCAATGTGCCAATGTGAATCTTTTGGTGACTCCATGAATCTAAAGATTAAACTAACCCCATACATGATATCTGGTCTTGTAGCTATAAGATACATCAAACTACCAACTAGTCTTTTAAATGTTTTAGAATCAACATTAGACCCTTTGTCTTCATTGCTAATTTTGGTCCCTGTAGCAACTGGTGTAGCTGTTGGTTTACAATTCAGCATCTTAAACCTCTTTAACACATCCTTTACATATTTAGTTTGACAAATAAAAATTCCTTTCTCTGATTGTATAACTTCTATGCCCAAAAAGTACTTCATTAATCCTGAATCTATCATTTCAAATTCTTTCTTCATTGCTGATTTAAATGTGTCTACAGACAAATTTCCAGTGAAAATCAAATCATCAACATACAAACACACAATCAAAATTTGATCTTCTTTGTTGATTTTTGTGTACAATGTAGGCTCGCTATTGCTTCTGAAAATCCATTGTTTGTCGTGTATGAATCAATCTTACCATACCATGCTCTTGTTGCTTGCTTGAGACCATAGAGGGCTTTCTTCAATCTGTAGACTTTTTTCTTCATGTCCATGCACTTCATAACCTGGTGGCTATTTCACATACACTTCTTCATCTAGGAAACCATTCAAGAAAGCTGATTTGACATCCATTTGATATACATTCCAATTATTTTGTGTAGCTATTACTAAAACCATTCTAATAGTATCAAGTCTAGAAACTAGAACAAATATTTCATTGTAATCAATTCCATGTTCTTGTGCAAAACCTTTTGCTACTAACCTTGCCTTGTGTTTTTTAACATTTCCTTCTACATCAAATTTGGTCTTATAAACCCATTTGGCTCCTATGCAATCCTTACCTTCAGGTAGATTAGCTAGATCCCATGTTTGATTTCTTTCAATGGCATTCATCTCTTCATCCATTGCTTTTATCCAATGTTCCTCATCAACTGCGTCTTCATAATACATAGGATCATGAGAGAAAAGAGAAAAATTTGAACATAAATATAACTTCTCTTCTTCTTGATTATAAATCTCATTCAAGTTTCTCATTTTATTACCTTTAAATCTTGATCTTAAAGTGGCAAGAGTTGGATCTGATTCATCACTTACTTGTGAATTTGGAGTAGGATGACATGCATGACTAGATGATTCACCTTGTGCTAAGCTCCTAGGTGTTCTTATTGGAGTGCTTGTTCTTGCTTGTGGAGAGGATTAATCACCTTGAAAAAAAATTTCTTCAAATTCTTCTTCATTTTGGGGAATTGGTGCTCCAATTGTGATGGTTTTATCAATGCTTCCATCCCATGCTTCTTCTTCATTAAATTCAGCATCTCTTCTAATAATCACTTTCTTTCAAATGGGGTTATACAACTTATAAGCCTTTGATTCTTCACTATATCCAATAAAAATGCATTTCTCACCTCTATCATCAAGTTTTCTTCTCAATTTAGATGGTATAAGAGAATATGCAATACAACCAAAAATTCTAAAATGATGTACACTATGCTTCTTACCACTCCAAGCTTCTTATGGAATTTTATCTTTGACACTCTTTGTTTGGCTTCTATTCAGAATATATATTGCACATGCTACTGCTTCTACCTAATATTCATTTGATAAATGTTTGGCCTTCAACATGCTTCTAGCCATATCCATGATTGTTCTATTCTTTCTTTCTACTACACCATTCTGCTATGGTGTGTACCTTGTAGTCAGTTGCCTTTTAATGCCATGATATCTGCAAAAATCTTGAAATTCATTAGACATATATTCACCTCATCTATCTGATCTAAGTACCTTGAGGTAAAGGCCACTCTGCTTTTCAACAATCACCTTGAATTCTTTAAACTTTCCAAAGGCTTCAGACTTATTTTTGAGAGAGTATATCCATGTCTTTCTGCTAAAATCATCAATGACGGTTAGAAAATAAGAACTACCTCCAAATGATGGAATTTGCATTGGTCGACATAAATCACTATGGACTAGCTCCAATATTGCGTTTGCTCTATATGAGGCTCCTACTGAAAAGCTCTCTCCATGTTGTTTTGCCAGAATGCAACTTTCACATGAACTTCTTGGTTGTTCTATTGGTGGTAATCCCTTCACCATATTTTTCTTTTATAACAAATTCAAACCTCCAAAATGTAAATGTCCATACCTTAAGTGCCATAGCCATGATTGGTCTAGATGCATGGTTTTGAAGTGGGCTTCCTCTTCTCCTTGGATGCACTGAATTCGAAGATGGAACATCCGATTCTTGGTCATCTCCACTTTTCCTATCAACCTCTCATTTGGAGATTTGTCTAGTATTGTGAAAACATTATCCATAAAAGATACTCTATAACCTTTCTATACCAACTATCCAACACTCATAAGATTATTCTTTAGTCCATGTACAAAATAAACATCAGGAATAAACCTTCTTTCACCATTTTTTGCCAAAACTTTTATTACTCCTTTACCCATTACATCCACTTTGTTATCATTTCCTAATTTCACTTCAAATTTTATGGAATCATCAAGACTAGCAAAGAATTCTTTATTCCCTGTCATATGGTTACTTCATCCACTATCTAAGAACCAAATATCTCTAGCATTTTCTTTAAAAACATGACAAGTGATAAATAAGCTTCCAAAATTAAAACTAGATTCATTTGTGTAATTAGCATTCTGCTTGTCCACATCTCCTTATTTCTTTCTACACTCACTTGAATAATGTCCACATTTTTTGTAGTAATAACATTGAATGTTAGATTTATCAAACCTTTGAGAATTTTACAAGAAGTGATTGTTGTCACATCCTCTATTGTTGTAGGTTTGATTATTGTTTTCACCTTGATCTTGATTGTTCCTTTCATTTCTGCCTCTGCCTCTTGCTTTAAAGTTTGATCTTCCTCTTCCTCTTCCTCTGCCAAATGATACTTGAGACTTGAAAGCATTCTCAAAATAAGTATTGTTATTCCTATTCATTTTGGATTCATGTGTTAACAAAGATCCCATTAATTCATCTACTAATAACTGTTCCAAATCCTTGGTTTCCTCAATAGCTACAACTATTTCATCAAATTTGTTGGGTAAACTCCGAAGTATGTTTTCTATGATCTTCTGATCCATTATTGTTTCTCCATTAGATCTAATTTTATTCACAATATTCAATACTTGACCCATGAACTAGTGTATACATTCTGAATCATTCATTTGCAAATTTTCAAAGCTTCTCCTAAGAGATTGTAATTTATCTATTTTCACCTTTGTATTACCTTTATAGGTGGTCTCTAAGATTTTCCATGCTGACTTGGATCTCGTTGCTATTGCAAATCTGGAAAAAATAAATTCATCCATTGCCTATTGGATTAGAAATAGAGCTTTTGCATCCCTTTTCTTGTTCTCTTTAAGCTCTTCCTTTTGTGCTCGAGTTAATGCCTGATGGGCAGTCTCATCCTGTGGTTCTACACAACCATTCTCTACCAAATCCAAAACATCTTGTGAGCAAAACAATGTTCTTATTTTAATTTCTCAAAAATCATAATTCTTATCATTGAAAATGGGAATCTAGAACTGAGAAATACTATTGTTTGTTGCAATGTCTCAATTTGAAAGACCACAATGAACAATGATTGCAATTTGTGTATATTCTCCATCCTCCAATGCATTTTGATGGCCTACAAATTCTAGATGTGGCTGGGACCAAGGGTGATGGCATCTATGCAAGGAGGGTTGAAGCACACCTCTTCATTGTACTTCTCCTTAGCTATAAATGGCTGTGCTAGTTGCAATATTGGTAGAAACAAGGAACAATGAAGAAACAGAAGCAATCTATGTGGTTGCTTGTGGAACAAGATTCAGACTATTTCTACCTTATTTACGTTAATTCACAAAGACTCCATCACTTCTAGTCTATTGAAGGAGATTAATGCTTCTTCTTTGCATCAATCCTTTTTCAACACATCTATCTTCTTTAGCAGACTATTGCGTCACTCTGATTTCCACCCTGCACTTTCTCCCAAGTGACTTTTTATGCTCTTGGCTTCTTGTGAGCTTGGAAACTCTCTGGCAAGAATTGACCAAAGGCTTTTGGCCACCTCTTTAGATCTACTACGATGCACACCAGGGTTTGAACGCTCTTAGATTTCTACTGTGTGTTGATTCTTCCATGCTTTAGTTGCTTCTTCTTAGCCAAGTTTTGTCAATCAGGATTTGCCACTTCTGCTGTGCATTACCACTTCTTCAGATTCCAAGATTTCATAGCTTGAAAACTTAGAATGGCTTTTGAGTGCTCTGTTTCATAGCTCTGACCACATGGGGGACTCAAATGTGGCTCTAGTTCCATTTGGGCATCTCAATGGTTCTTTCCACCATCTCACCACATGATGTTGCACTGTCTTAGTTTGGAACACATTTGCTACCACATCCCTGCGCTTCAACAAACCTGTTTTGATACTAATTTGCAAGAAAAAATAGAGCAAAAATAAAGAAAATAACAGAAGCAAAATATGAGATAGACTCTGATTGCTACGGAAATCATGAAAAATATTTTACTAATCTTCTTGATTCTCTATTACTAAACTGCAACCAAGGGTTACATTAAATAGATTTTCTTGGCTAATCTAACTGAAAGTAAACTAATGTTTGACTGCATGCAAACTGAGACTAAACTAATCTATAACTGCTTGAATGAACTAAATGTTAACTGTTATTGTGAATGTGGATTGAGGTGCTGAGCATGTAGACTGCATATATGAGAGGGAGGCAAACAGACAGTTAAACAGTGAGTGGAGAAATTATCTCTAGTGTGCTATAGTTTATAACACAGTTTACTTTGCTATTATAAATAAAATATGATTCCACCATTAATTTTAAATTAATTTTGGATTAAAACTACATACAAAATAATAATGCAAGGCATATTAGACCAAAAAGAAGATTCAAAAGGACACACACTAGAATCATACACTACACATTAGTATGTATATTATTATATTATGCCTTCAATAATGACCATGTATCACACATGTTGTAAGAAAAAACAAATGTTCCATTTAATTTTTTATTTATTTGACTAAAAATATTTAAAACAAAGGAATTTCAATTGAAGCTTAACATAATAGAAAGGAAAATTGCATTTACTACAAAAAACTATATGAGATAATTTTTTTTCAAATTTCCATTAAATAATATGTAAGATCTTTTCATGATCTTCCTTGTCTAGTAACTACTTAGTTTGTCCATGTGTTTATTTCACTCTAGGATGATTTAAACTAGTTCTAATAACATGGGAGCTATAATGCAAGATCTTGTTATATGGTTCATAATCAAAAAGTGAAGTCCACTTGGAAGAATTTTCACTTGTATAAAATATATACCCTATAGCATAATTGATCCAATAATAAATAATGTTCCCTCACTTATCATATATTTTCTTAAATTTTTCCTCTGTTATGTGTGCCACAACAAGTAGTAATTAACATTTTTAGTGTTGCCTTCTATAACAATAATTATAAATATATCTCTATTAATAAATAATATATTATATCATCTATGGATTGTTATTAGAATATAAACAATAAACAATTGTATTTACCATATTAAACAATCAAATATATATAGTAAGGATTGGATAATTACATATTTCAACTTGATTGAATATGTGGTCATAATCTAATCATATCAAAGAAACATATTTGAGGTTGTCATCTTGATCTACCCCATAGGAATCATTGACAAATAGTTGTATCATATTACACTACTTGACATAACCACATGCTTGAATATTATAGTTTTCTAGTCTCCTACCATGCAATCGTAAAAACAAAAAAAATAATCTCTTATTTTGAGAGCCTAGTTATAATTATTGGTGCTCATCACATATTACATATACCTCATATTGGGTATCCTTTGACAACCTTCTACCAGTGTGTGATCAATTCATGTTCGAATATGTAACCAATTGAATACAGTAAATGCATAGCATATCTATAATTTCCCAAAACACCATGTGTGGAGGTGGCTTCTTCCCAACTAGAGATGTACTATTTTCAAAATGCACCCTACACCATTCAGTGACAATATGGGCATCTCTCAAATGATATCCATCATAGTTCACTAACAGTTTCATTAGAACACTCTTGATGAAAGCACTAGCACTGTCATATTCCCCCTTCTCATGACTACTATTAAAAAAACTCCACTTGCAAAGCTTGTTAATAAATCTATCATATCTACAAAGTGAAGATAAAGGCCTTGAAGATTTTAATTGTGATGTAAAACCATTTGACCAAACATAGTGTTTTTCAGAATCTATAGGATGCCTATCAAGATATTAAAAAAAACAACTTAGAACAATGTTGAACAAAGTTTGTATCATGGTATTTATCATCACTAATGTAGAGGAGATATTCCTTTATGATCAATGGTTGAATATAATAACTAAAAACCTCATATAAATATAGTTCTGTATGTCTATAACACATATGAACCATGATTGTCACCTCTCTAGTGTGATACTATTGTGCTTCAATATCTTTTTGATGATAAAATGAATAATTTTCAACAAAGTCAGCCACATCTATAATTGATCCTTGAGGGAATGTGTTATTCAATATTTTAAGATTATTTGCTTTCTAGTTTCATAGAAACAATGTTTTATGTGAGGATCAATCAACTTCTGAAAACATTTGATATAAGTGGAAACATGGACCACATATTATGTGAAGTCTAATCTTATAGTAGATTTTTGTGTTTTTGTGTCGTATTTGATATTTTTTAACCTACATGCAAACACATATGTACATGTTATTGAAAAAATAATTCCAATCTACATAAATAAATAAATAAATAAATTTTTTTATACATAATTTATAACTCACTACTTCTAATTCATAATGTAAATTTTGTCATTGTCTTCATTGCTTATTATAAATTTAGCCAAATTTGCACAAGTTTCACAAACACCTCCAATGCAATGAATTGAACCAATCACATCATCATTTCACTCATCACATATAATAGATGTTAGAAAAGCATTGATGCATTTAGAAAGGCCATTCTCAAAACCATATTATGATTAAATTAACTTTCTATACACCTAAAATAAACTATTATTCAAATACATGTAATAGATGAATTAATAATGTGACATTCAATCTAATTTAATAAAACATGTGATAAATCTCATTATGTTTGAGATTAATATATTTATATACCTGATAATGATGTTTAAACTCAACATGATTATGAGACTAAAATGTTTCAAGGAATTTATTCTGCTTCACATACCAAGGTTTCAAAATTTCAAACATTCATTATCCAATATTAACATTTGTATGTTATGCACAATTTGTTTCATATCTTTCATTCTGGTTTAAAATTATTCCATTTTTTATTATATTTTACATATTGTTTAGGAGCAAGCGTAATGCTTACGAACATCCGTGACATTTGAATAAACTTGTGCATTATGGTTCCATAAATCATAAACTAATCTTTGAAGACCATCCTCAATCTTATCATAATGAGGATCTCGAACCGTTCACGCCCAATTGCCTTATAAACTATTATAATCTAGGACATTTCTCCTTTGAACGTATCTAGTAATTGACTTTCTAGAAACACCTAATACATTTGACATAACACTAACATGTCTAGTTTCTTTCACTTATAGTTGAGCTGAACATCACTCTACCTAAAATACTCTTATCAATAGAGTGAGTGTTTTTATCCATTTAATCCAACCCCCAAGACACATTTCCCACTATTTCTTATCAAATGATTTGTATCATATTTTATTTTAAATCTACTCCCAATATCTCTAAATAATATTACATACTATCATGATTTATAAGAGAATCTAAAAATTGAGCATGACCAATTTATTTCAAACTTTTAAAGTAGATAAAAAAATGTGATTATAATATCAGGGGATTGTCCTTTAAGTTTCCCTCATCTATTCTACATATTTTTCTAATTTCAAAATATTTCTATTCATTAGATGTTTGATATTTTACATAGGTATTCCTTTCTACACTTTCTCAATAAATTTTACATGTGATTTGGGACATAGGTAATTTTTTTTTCATCAATCAAATTAATATTTATATATATTTATTCTCTAAGTTCTTCAATCATACCAATATTAGTTACAATTTCTTCTATGTCTTCTACATTAACTATATGTTCAAAACTAATTTACTAAATTACATCAAATGTAAACTACTATTCATATTTTTACAATGAAAAGTAAATTTAAGTTGCATGGTTTATTCATGGAAGTAAGATACAAATTTTTAAAATAAGTGCACACACCAAGTTAATGGCTTACTCATTGACATGGACAATTTCATCAGTTTCAACATCGGTACTCATACTTGCATCTTCCATTTTCTATTTTTATATCATTTATATATTAACCAAAAAAATTTAGCTTCATCTTCATTAGTAAAATTTATTTCCCTCTTGATCTTTGAATTACTTTTATTTCATATCTTATAACATGTTAACTTCAAACCTACATAAAATGTCCCAAAATTATTTAAATTGTACTTATATATAACATATTTTTATAGATTATATTTAATACATTAGATGAACACATATTTTATCTCATACATTTTTTCTCCTATATTGAATTTTATATTTTAAGAATTCACAAAAAATGAAAAAATAAGTTCTATATACTTTTAATCCATATAACAAAAAAATAAATTTCTAGTTGATCTATAATGTCTTTAGAATATACAAAATATTAAAATAAAAGTTGTATACACCACATATATATTTAAAAATATAAATTTCATGTTATGCATATAGTATATAATTTTTTTTAAATAAAAACATATAATTTGAATGCATATAAATAAAAGCAATAAATTTATAATAAATTCACTTGTATACATGATAAAATAAAAGTATGTGTTGATAGATTCCTAGTGAAATCATTTTCATCCCAAATATAAATGGTGATAGAAAATATATGTAAAACTTTATAAAATGAACTAAAATTTAATTTTAACTATGAATAATTGGAAGTGGACTTCATTATTTTATAATACACATACCCATAAAACTAAAAATAAAAACCTTAAATTAGAAAATATTGAAAAAAACTAGTACTTTAGTGGGATAAGTTTAATACTATAAAATAAATGACAATAATTTAATAAGAAAACATTAGTGGGAAAATTTCAATACTATAACATTATATACATGTTTGCACATGCATATGGAAAGTCATAAATACATGCAAAATATTAAAACATGGAAAGTGGTAGATAGGAAGTAGTGAAGTGGTGGAGTAAATTGGGATGGGCTATTTTTTTTGGACGGTTTTAAAAAATTGGGTTAGAATAATAATATAACTTTGATATAACCCCTTCATTTCTACCCCATTTATTTTAACCCTGTGCATCATCAAATCTTGTTCTTTTCATGTAGAAAGATCTTATTGGCTTAAAAGTGCCACTTTAGCTGTCATGAATTAAAAGGAAATAAGAAAATAAGTACACATGCATCCACATGTAAATAGATGTTGGGCTTATAGTCTAAAGTATTTTATTTTAATGTTTTAGGTTTGCTTTGTTAAATAATTTTTTTACTTGGGAAAGCGGATTTATTCCTATAACCACCTACAAAAATTTTTAAACCTTTCACCATTCACTGTAAAACTATCTCAAAATAATACATTTTAACATTTTGTGTTAAATATTTCTTTTACAATATAGTTTCCTTGTTATTTCTCCATTTATCTAGGCCAATAGTGTTATTAGAGCCAATAAAATGGAAGAAGAAAAATTAATAAATTTATAGAGCCATTTTGAAGGGTAGAATAGGAGGCAAATTTAGTTGTGTGTGTTTTATTTCAATCCTCCTTTTGCAAGGATTCCTTATCAAAAGTCCCAGAAATAACATCAAGATTCTCAAATCTATACTTGTTCCATAAGATAATATATTACATTTTAGAGGTATAAAATTATCATATGTCTCCTTTGTATAATTTTTTATAACATTTACATTTTATTACCAGGATGTGCTTGAGAGTGCATAATATAACACTACAATCTAGTAGTATGGAGGTGAGAGAACAAGTTATAGTTGTACGATGGTTTTTTTTTTTCTTAATTTTATCAAAGCCTTAAAAAATTAGTGAATCACTCAATATAAAATATAGAATCCAAATATAATCAACAAAAAGGAGATGTATAGTGTCCTCTATTGAATAATGGCATTCCAACAACATATGGAGTAATTAATCAAGATTGGCATAATAGGTTTTATTTAAAGAAATAAAAATCCTACTTTTTATAGTGTTGTGTTAAATTTTATGGCACTCGGTGGAAAAAATCACATCTATAACTTTTGAATATCGGCCATGGCATCCTCTAGCTAAGAATAGCATTAGAATTCTATAGAAAAATAAATATTTTCACTTTGATAATGTTTATTTCATATATTTTGGTCAAAATATAGGGTTTGAATGGGACCTAGTCTATGCAAAGATTTGTTTCTTTTTACTTGGAAAAATCCTTCAAGATAAATCAATTTTACAATGCCAAGTAATTTTTTTTTATTTCACACTGTAGAAAATGAATCTTATATGTAAGTTTTTATATTTATGTCTTGTAAATCCTCTTAGAGAACATTGAAAAAAAAATTTGTGTAAAGATTTGAATGTAGGAGGTCAAGGTTTAAACCTTCAAAAGTACCAAAACTCCTTTTTTTGTAAAGGGATTATTTGAATTAATTGTGAAAACTATGAAAATTTACACCTACTGTGAAAGTTTTCACCATATCTGAAGCACACTATCATATATTTTTTCCAATGTTACCTTTTTTGAAACTAGACTCAAATATATTTTCAATGAGTATAAACAAAAGAGTGGTCCATCATGTCTTGCTATGATATTTTAATCCCTGTAAACTAGTGAAATTTTTTTAATTGACATTGAGGGAAGGGGGTGGGGAGGGCTGGGGAGGGGGGGAAGGGGGCAAGGCTACCTAGCCTAACAGAAAAGCAAAATTTCAAATTTTCACATATTTTGCATAAGATAGACAAATTATTCTTATGAAAACTCATTTTTCATGGAAATGGATTTCATAGAGCATCAACAAGAGCAAATTTTGATTCTAGCATGCATTAATATGTTTTCTTTACATAAATTATGCATTGTAATAAAATCAAGTGCACTTTTAGTAGAATATAACACCCCAAGTTTTTATCAAATAGTAATAATGTGTTATATACATCAAACACCGATCATGACAATGTGTCCCACATACTATGTTTTTAGTGATGATGGTGTTATATTACAACATTTACATGTCCCTGAGAATCTGGCTAGCTAAATAGAGTCAACTAGAGGTTGGAAGATCTATAGAGGTTGAAGGATATATTCCCTTATCTAGTTCTCTATTGACTTGGAGTATGGGTTCACTATAGAGATATAAATATTTGTCTTTTATTTTTGCTTTCAGTTCTATTTTTGACTTTTTATATCTGATATTCATGACATTGAGTAGACAAAGTAGTTTGAATTTTTTTTTATGTTGCATAGCTTCTCATCACTCACTTGCAAAGGGAAAAGATATTGTGTAGTGGCTTAGATCAATCATCAATAAATATATGAGTCAACATTAGATTTTATAGTATTTTGAGTGTTGAGTAAAGGCATGTATATAATGTTGGCATTTGTTGGGTATCTCAGAGATGTGCCATATAGAGTATTGGGGAATCACTTTGATGGGTTTTTTTATGGGTCAATGTAGCTAGACAAAATTTTATTGAGTTATAATACAATACAGTACAATGATCATTGGAGATAAGTACAGCTTGATCATGTCCATTAGCCTTTTATGCCATAACTCACTACATAAGATTATGTATGGAGTAGCATTGGTTTTGATCATTACCATGATGTACAGTGTGTTAACTTGTAGATGTAGAAGAGATACTTATTGATGAATTCAAAGTCATTGATATATATTTTTTCTATACCTTTTACATTAAGGGGGAGTTTGTTGGGTTTATAATCCAAATTATTTTATTTTAATGTTTTAAATTTACTTTGTTAAATAAGTGTGTTACTCGATAAAGTTGGTTTCTTCCCATTACCACCTATGAATATTTTAAATATTTCACTTTTCATTGTACATCTATCTCAGAATAATACATTTTATCATTTTGTGTTAAATATTTCCTTTGAAATGTAATTATTTATTTATTTCTCCATTTATCCAGGCCAATAAATAAGTATATTTATGAGGTTTATAATAACATATATTTTTAAATTTAAATAATATTTAATATTTTTTTTGATTTATTTAATAATACCTATTTTTTTAAAAGTGAACTACCATCTTTTTGAGGTATTATGAAAACTACAAAATTGTGAGATAGAATTTTAAAAATAAATTAGTGCACTTCATTTTAATGTACTTGTTCCAATGACAAATAAATTACTTGATTTTCACATAGACACACACACAAATATATATAAAAACGTTATGAAAAAATCATTTAGAAATTAGAGAAAAATTAACTTGCACTATGTCCACGTTTCTAGGACATCTTTTGAAGATATATTGAAAAAATATTTTGTTCTAAAAATATAATGAGAAGGAATAATTGAGAAATAAATAAATTTTTTATACATGACATATACATAACGTGTATATATGCATTTAAATATTTATTTTTTACTTTTTTATTAAAAAAAACACGTGTGTAATCTACACTAAAAATTAAAAATTCCAGTAGTTTACAATACTTTCACATTTTATATGGTTTAGTCATGATTTCCATACAATTTGAGAAATGTCAACATTTAATTTTTTTAGTTTCCACTTTATACTAAAATGTGGGAAACAATATTATGCTTCAACCCACAACCCTTTTTTTCTTTGGACTATAGTTTAATCATTATTTTCACTAATGTGTATTTTAGGATAGAATGAGATAGAAGTTATGACAAACCTAGTACCCTGAGAACATCTGCTTAAAACTAAATCACCTTTACCTTTAGATAGAAATGTGTTTGGTTATACTTTGATTTCTTCCACTATGTGAATAGTATTTGTCATGATTCCCAAATCTGAATTTTCAATAACAAGATACTTACTTGTATTAAGAGCTTCATGAGCATCGAAGGTAGAATCTAAAGCATCACTTGTGGTATTAGTGCTCAACAAAGTAACTAAAATAATAATTTTCAATAACAATATAAAATATTTTTTGTAGTGATTATCCATTATCTAAAAGTTGTACATCATTCCTCCAATCCTTTGGTATATAACAAAATAGATTAAACATGTGGAAAGAACACCAATGATAATATAAATTTGAATTATAGTATTAATCTTTGCTTATTTTGTAAATAATGACTTGTTATCAAATATATTTCTATGAATTCTAAAAGAATGTGCTCTAAAGTTATTCTATGATATTCCTTTTCTATCAGTAAGGGATTTCAACTCTTTGTAAAATCAATTTACAACATACATTTCTATTAACATTGTTGAAAAGTTATCATATGCTCAAATTCCAAAGCTTAAAAAATGTTCTAAAGAAATAATCATTAAATATGTGTTAAGAAACAAGATAATGATAGAAAAAATGAAGAGTCAAACTGTTGATAATGAGCTCTTAGGTATATTTAATCAAAATTTGTTATCTCCACTTCAAGATTTAATTTGTTTGATCAGTTAAAATATTTTGATGAACTATGTAATATATTTAAAGAACATGAGGTCAAGATACTTAATGTGAACAATCTGAAATATGATTCAAATATGAAATTCAAAAATAATTATAATTATAAGAGAAAACAAAATGATAAAAAATGAAACTAAGATTATAGTTCATGATGTCTCACACTCAACAGAATAGCTTCAATTACAAGCTCCCATATGGAGGAAATATTCATGGTTACCATCACCTCCTCATGTATAGTTTCAAAATCTACTATAATGTAATGTCATTACTTTTCCTCCACCAATGGAAGTAGACATTCCTAGACCAAATATTTTGATGGAAATGCATATTTTGACTATCATATATGTATTGTTAGTTCTAAAACTAGATATTATATGCTTAAAGTCAAGATTCAAGATCATATTAGTGAGAAGATTATTGGTATGGGATTATCTATTGATGAGGTTAATCCACAATTAAAGGATATTGTAAATCTTAAAACTTACAAATATCCTTTTTCTAAGTCATGAAGCAATAAATAACAAGGATAATTATGAAGTACATTATGCACTCTTTATTCACATCCACCTCCTTATACATATGGACATCCACATGATAACATTATTGGTACAAATTTAAAAAATAAAATAAAATAATCACATCCTATGGCTTCATTTGATGATGTTGGATATTTTTATGATGATTCAAATATAAAAACACTTATTATTTGATTATATGTCAATAAGTAATATATACCTAATATTACGGGAAATAATGTATCAATAAAAAATTTGTTTTACATAACACTCCACTCTCTTGGTTATACAAATCAAATCTTTCATAATACATCAAAACTTGACAAAATATTTGATTCTCATACATAGGATACCCCTAGGCATATAGTTTTACTTTTCCAAGTGGAGCCTATTGTAGCTCCCACTCATTTCATAGTTATACCAAGAAAGAGGGTATTTTATATTCTAATAATATGGCCATGGACAAAAAAATTAGATAAAGTAGATGATACAATACATAAATGTCTCAAATATATTAATCTTAATCAAGTGGTCAAAAAATAAAAAATCCAATATGAATATCCTTTGGAAAATACTTTTTATCCTATAATAGAACATATTTCTAGCACAATCATTGAGAAACATGATAATTAAACTATTTATATAACTACTTGAGAACATGATTCAAGTATTCCAAAACATATTATAGTTTATTCATATATTAGTGTTTTAAGAAATTTTAGGACTTAAACATGTAAATACTAGGTTGTTAAATAAGTTGAGTACAGAGAGTATATCTAGACAAATATTTCAAATAGATATATTAAACTAATTTATCTAAGATGTATACACAAAAAAAATTGAGTTATTTTGAGTGAATCATGCATTATTAGATGTCATGGGGGTGGAATAAGATTGGATATTAGTTAGGAGTCTTTTATTCAAGAATTAGGGTTAAACATTGACTTTGAATAATAACATAGTAAGGAGGATATTAGTGTATTATGCTAGTGTCAAAGTTACCATGATAGATTCATTCTCAATAAAAACTACTTGAGACTTCTAAGGGTTCTTTTAGAGGGTGTTAAGAACCTACAAGTGAGTTTTGACATTATGATCATTTATCCATGTCACTTTCATTAGAAATTCAACTTTTTTAGATATATGTGTGGCTATAGCATACAAGTTTGGGTTTATCGTAGATGTTGGTGATTATTATTCTATTGTTTTATATGGTGAGGGTTCATGTGGCATTGTTATAGTTTGCATGATCATTCTGTACCAGGTTCAAGTTAGGCTTGGATCTCTTCACTTCAAGGTAGTTTTGGATGCAATTGGATGGAGACTTGCATCATGTTAGCTTCTATCATATTAGTATATTTTGATACCTTCAGATATGGCTCTAGTATTTTTATATCCTAGATCTCTTTTGGATAATTACTTTATGATATTCATCTATAGTATTTGTTTTTTTTTAAATTTTTTGGTCTTTTGCCTTGTCATGTGATTTATTCTAACAAGATAGATAATTATAATATTATATTTGAATAATTTTACAGTAAATGGAACTGCCAACCCTAATACAAATCCAAAAACAATAATGATAATTATTCCAATATATAGGATGATAAAAGAGTTAGTAGATCATAAAGAAAAGAAGTAAAGGAAAAAAAAATTAAAACTTCAAGTAGTCCCTCTACCAAGGAAACCTTTGCTATAAGAACACATATAGGACAAATAATAAGTAAAATAAAATTTTAAGAGTAGTGAAAATGAATTAAATTTATTCAAAGTTTAGAGAACATCAATGTTCAATGGTTAAGGTAGGAATATAAATAACAATTTATGAATAATAGATAATAATTAGAGAGAAATGAAGGGTAGGACTATCAAACACTAGAAAGTATCAATGTTACTAATGATATAGGGACATAAAGAAGATGTTATGAATCATAACAAGGAAAATGTAGAGAAATAAGGGGAACACTTTATCAAACTCTAAAAAACCTCAAGATTTAGTGGCTGAGACATGAACATAAATAAGATGTTATGAATCATAGAGAGGAAATTTTATAGAATGAAGAGGAGTAACTTTTTCTTTTAGCACAAAGATAATTCAAGTAAAAAGATAAGGTGATTTAATACTTTTGAGAATATTTATGTATTATTTATAATTTTTTTAAAGGGTATGAGTACAAAAATTAGTAAAGAAATATGAAATAATTAAGCTACTAATTTGAATAATTTGATTTTAGTCTGATTATTTTTTAAATAGTAACAAGGGAAAGAAAATAAGACTTAGCTAAAAACTAATCTATATGGTAGAGAAAGAGGTTGAAATTCACTATTCAATATTGGGACACTATCTAAAATCATGATCTTGCCTTCATTTTATGATTGGATAGGAGCAATAACAGAATATGACACCTTGGGTTCCAATTCTATAGTCTACTTTTTCCACTATTATCTAGGAGACTTGAGATTTCTATGTTTTATTCTCTATGTTTGTGAGACCCAATCTAAGAAATTTTGACTATTGAATATCTAAAGTACTCCTTATAGATCTGATTTTGTCTTCAAATCTTAGACTTCATTGTACTTTGACTAATTTTTAGAAAGAAGGGAGCTTAGTGTGTATAAGATTCACTAAAAATGTATCGACACCCCTTGTGTGGGCACACTGCCTATATACCAGTACTCCAAAGAGGAATCTATCCATATGTAGTTCTCCCACTTGATGTTATTTGTTTAATAGTGTGTATGAAGATGAAAAATGAAAAATTGAGTGTTCTTTAGGTGACTAGGGACTAGTGTAAGGATTTTAATAAGTTGGAAATGGTATTGGATGGCTGGATGAAGAGAATCAGGATATATGATTGGTTAGTCTTGTTTGTATTCTTGCTTTCTTTGTGATATTTTCTAGCCTCCTCTAAATGAACATTAAATGGGATTTTATAGGTTTCTATTGGGAATGGGTTGGATGTGTTCACATTAGGTTGACCAAAAAGGGATATGAATTTGGAAGGAAATGGTCACTTGAGATCAAAATGTGATTGGATAGAAGCATCAAAAGTAGGACACCCTAGGATCTAAAGCTATAGTCCAAGTTGGGTGCTATAGTCCTAAAATAATAGGACCTAGGGGATGGATCTACCATGGAAAGAATAGTTTGGATTAGCTAAGATTAATTTTGGAAGGCTATGAATGATTAGGAATTAATGAGAAGATGCCTATGAGGGTCATGAAATTAAGCAGGAGAGACCTATGGGATGGATGTCAAAATTCACACTTAAGTTACCAATTTTTGCATTTTATATGAATAAATTTGGCCCATCCCCCCCTTTATTCTAGTGATGAAACAAATCTAAATACTATGATAAAATAAAAATAGAAAGCATACCTAAACTCACCTATAAGGGTGAAGTTCATGAACCTATTATGATGCTGGGTGTAAATAGAGAGAGTATGGTATAAAGTGTGAATATTTAAGAGAAAACAAAGAGTATATCAATTCTTATTAGGTACACTATATCTAAAATAATAATGTGTAAAGCTAGGTAAAAGAGAGAGGAAGAGAAAAATAACTAATACACCTCATCAGGTATGAGAACTAATACAAAACCTATTTTAATGTTGAGTGATGTTGAATGATGGTCAATAATGCTAAATGATGTTGTACTAAGGGAAATATCATGAATGGAGATGAGTTCTCAATTCCCTTAGAGTTGCTTAAGAATACAAAAGCTATCCCTTTTTCTCCATCATCACCCACTAAGTAAAGCTAAGTTCTCATGTGTGTGTTAATTGATATTTGGACTATGTGTTTAATCCATTTAAATAGGTGGCTCAAGAATACAAAGGCTAGCTAGTCCTTTGGCTCAATCGTTGCCCCATGAAGTGAAGTTAAAAACTAATACTAATATGAAATGAGTGTTGTATGATATGGCTCCTAAATCCCATCAATGTCTTATAATCTGATAATGTTGGCATGGATAGTAGAATGTATGTTAGAAACTAGGCCACTCTTGGCCACCCTGAAAGATGGAGATTAGGCTTGTATGAGAGCCTCTCTGAAACTAGGCACTAGGCCTATATGAAAGCAGTTCCAAAATATGTAGGTTGGGCTTGTATGAAAGCCAGTGTAAAATTATACCAACCACCAACATATAGAGTAAGGCATGTAACTACTGAGAATACTTAGGTAATATGATAAACGTGAAAATAAAAGGAAATAAATGTGTCATGAACATTGCCCCTAATCACTAGTGTCTAAAACATATATTCTAATCTGGCGTTATACCAATTATCGTATCTAAATCTGAAAGTGAGATCAATCATGCCATACATGATGCCCCCTATATCTATATTTTTAGAGAAAAAGTGTATTGAAAACTACTAATTCTAAACTAGTCTAAAAGTGAAAAACTATAGATGAACCCAATTTTCTCCCCACTTCTAGAAAATATGGTTTTCATGTTGTTTGGAGAAGAGCACCAAAAATAAGACACCCTAGTGTCTAGCACTATTGTCCATGTCTAGTGCTATTTTCCCTTGCTAAAACTAAACATTATTATGCAATGATCACTATTTTTGTGGTTTATTCTACCTTGTTTGAACTCTGATTGCTATTTCGAGTATTTTAAAATTGATTTTTCAACTAGTAGGATCTTTGATCTTTGTGATAAAACTCCTCTTTGTTGTCCCATCTTCTGAGGGTAGGAATGAATACCATTTAATGACTACCTTCAGAAAAAGGATCCATACAAGTGTGTTACATTTCAAAATACATGATATAGTAATGATAATTGTCAAGATATCTCAATACATAGCATGGTTTATAATGGGATATTATTAGATCAATAGAGGTATGCTTATATAGAAATAAAAATTTAATAGCATGTGTAATATACTAAATTGGAATAACAAGTTTGGTTAGTTGTTATTTTTTATGGTAGGATGGAGCATGATGTCCATCATGGCATCTGAGAAAGCAAGATAACTGATGACATGGATCATGTCATTATACAAAATTGAAAATCAATCAAGAAACAAGCATAAAAGAGTGGCTAAGGATACAAGAAAACAAGGGACATGGGGACATGTCACTTACAATAGAAAGTAAAGATAAAAGTATGTTTAAATGCCATATACACATATAATTATAAACAAGCAACGTTGGCATGAAAACCACAATCACATACAAGGCACAGGAAAAGGACATTGTCAAATGTCCTAAGGCACAAAAAATACATCAAAGCAAAGGACATTACTCAATGTCCTAAGGCACATATAAGAGACAAGTAAAAACTGAGGATTGCAATCAATCTAGCTACACAAAGAAAGAAAATTATGTAAAAACTAAAAATACAATCATATCTAACTAATCGAAGTAAAATTTTTAAAGTATGCATTACATGGAATGTATATGCTAATAAATATATAAGTTCTCTATCCTATTGAAATATTGATAGAGAAATCTATATAAGATAGTAAATAATGTACATTAACATTATAACTAGAGTGTGTGGTGTAGGAATGACATAACTTAGATTGTGTAGTCCTATAGAGGATGCCCACAGTGGGTATATGTATTGATGTCTCCAATGTAGAATTATCATGCCTCCTCAATTGGTAGAGTGAAGTGATCAAAGAGTTGGATGTCACTTGACACAATCAAAGTACATCAAGTGAAGCATGGGAATGTTGATAAATAAACAAACAATAGAATAGAACAACAAATGTAATTCTATAATAAAATTACAAATGAACAAGATGGATAATGCATACAATAAAAATGATTTTTTTGTTTTTGATTTATTGAAATGTTTTTGGATTTTTGACCTATTTGAGTTTTTTTTGTATTTTGAATGTTTTGAGTTATATAGAATTAGGCATAAGAAACTATGTATAGATAAATCTTAGAAGAGATTACACTAACCTATGAGTCTCATTAAACACCCCCTATAATAGTGTTTGATATCAAGGAGAGGTATCTTGCGTGATTGCGAAGCATGATAAAAGGGCTAAGATGGTGGCTCTAAAAGATGTCTATGATGTAAATGCTCTGAAATCTCTAAAGTATAAACCAATTGTGAGGTCCTACTATAAATTTATGAATTGGATAAAATTTTAGGGCTCTTAAGGACCCATATGGAAGTATGAGAAGATATCTTCATATATTCTCTATGAGTAGGGGTATGAGAACTTAATGATACTACCCTGGGTGTGAATATTATAGCCATAAGTTGTCTGAATATTCAAACCACATCTGATCTAAAACAGATCTCTATGGAAGTGTATGAACTCTCTATGTTGGCAATGGAGGACTCAACTATGTCTAAATCTAAACTAGAGGAAGAACTAAAACTGGTGGTTAAACTAAAACTAGTGACTAAAAAGTAGAATTTGAATTTGAAGTGGGGAGTGGTAACTCATATGGAAATCCACCAACTGTAATAACCTAATTAGTGTGAATAAATTTCATACATATTTGAACTATAGAAGGTACTACCTTATGTTTTTGAATCCATGATTAACCAAGTAATATATCAAAAACTCCTACACTGGCAACTATAGTGAAAGATGTGGCAACATGTGTTGGACCAACCTATAGAGTAAGTAAAATCTCACCCAATGAACATTGCATGTGGCCATTGAATCTACTAATATGTCCATTAAGGTAATATCCTTCTCTAAATATCCAAAATATTTTATTAATGTCATAGTGCTCATGTTCACACTAGTTCCATTGTCTATGACAACACTATGAATAAGATAATTATGAATATAAGCTATGATAAAGAGTGCATGATAATCTGAGTAATCCTCAATGATCCCTTGCTTTGAGAAGGAGAAGAAAGGTCTATCTGGAAATTTGAAGTTGTATACATGAATCATGTTACTCAAAGGATGTGTCTCTATTAAAGGTGTCATGTATGTATCTGGTTAGGGATGTGCATGATTTCATGGGTAACCCTTGATGTATCCCATGTCTCTTATTTAGAATATTTTAGAAAAGGATAAGAGAAGATTTTCAATACTTTATCGTATGTTGGCTTGGCTTGAGGAGGCTCGACAAGAGTTTTAAGATCAATATAATTGCCATCTATCAAATCTTGAATCTTGTGTCTTAAACTAATACGTCTATATTTTATATGTCCTACTACCTTGTGAAGATTGAAAAAATCATGTTGATCATATCCCTATGGAAGAGGCTTTGTTGCATCAAAGTCCATAATAGGAGGGAGAGATATGATATTACATTCCAAAAGATATAAAACTTTTGTTGGAGAAAATGGTAGATTGGTAAACATTCACCAAGGAGGTGTTGATAGAACCAACAAATAAGGGGACTCAAATATTACATTGACTGTAGGTTGATTTTGACTCTTGTTATCATTCATCTTGACTTTGTATGGGAATTCTATATTTTTCTTGTTTTTTTAATTTTTGATGTACTCATGTACTTGATTTTTCCCATTGAAATTAAATTGAACTCTCTTTCCTTTAGTGTGTGACATAATTCAGTAAAGGAAGAGAATATTTTGAAGATAATATATTCATGAAAAGGTATTGAGAAAATTTGTTTGAATATTTCTTGTAACTCTTGTTCAATCATGGGGCTAGTCATCTTAGACAAAATAGTCTTATATAAAACAATATAATCTATGAGATGTTTATTTGACCATTGTTTCTATTATTTAACTTGGACATAAGGAACCTTATCAAGAAAATTAATTCTGAAATGAGCTAGGAATATGTCAGCTAAAGGATTGAATGTATTGACTGACTAATTTGGGAAACTATAGAACCATTGTAAAGCATAATCCTTTAGGCTCCATGGAAATAACTTGGTAAGTAACTAGTCATCTATTTCATAGCCCAAGCATGCTATATGAAAGGCTCTCAAATTTGTCTTTTAATCACCCTTGCCATCATATAGAGTAAGCTTAGGTTTAAAAAAACTAGTTGGAAAGGGTGTTGAAGTAATGTGATGTGCCAATAGTGTATGTAGTAGAGAAAAGAAATTCAAACCCTATTTTGGTTTAGAGGCACCTTGCTCAAGATATAGCACCTTAGATTAAAGATATTTTATCTCTTACACAAGTTCTGTCACGTCATGAGATAAATATAATACTAGTTGTAGATGGTGGCATAGAGGAAGGTTGCACTGCTATACAGGGTTGTTGACACATAGTTACCCTCATGGTGTCAATTGAAATTGGTTGGTCTAAAGGAATGGAAGATTGAAATTACTTAGAATTTTAAATTTTTGTGATAGATTTCAATATAAGAGTATGAGCTTGGGGCTTTTCCTTGAGTCTTTCTCTAAAACTCTATAGAATCAAATCATTATTGAGGACAAATTCATTATCAATAATAGGTGGATGTGAATTAGAAGTCTAATGTGGTGGATCATAAGCATCATTGTCTACATCATCATTATTATTTTCATACTATTCATTATCAAAGTTATATTTTTCTAAATTAATATAATCAAGATGTGTATGATCTATAACAAGAGTCTAAGTTGGTTGTTTATCCATGTTATATGATAAAGATGATAGAATTTGGGTGAAATCAAGAGGGTTTCCACTAATTCTTGCACCTAATTTCAATGGAAAAGATGCAAGGAGCTTAGGTGCCATGAGGAAAACAACTTGTATAATGATATAAAAGATAAAATAGATGTAATCTAAACAAGGAACTAGAATATGTATAAAAAAGATATGAAGCTCTCACACTTTTAACATGATACCTAAAGAATAAATGAGACCGATTATATGGAACTACGGTTTGAAATATGATTGTTTTGAAAATTACTATGAAATTTTGAGATTTAAAGTGAATTTATCAGTTAGGTATTCAAGTAAAAAATAATAAATTTATTATAAAATTTGTGATTGAATGAGACTTGGTATATGCAATTAGGGTTTTTAAAAACAATTATTCCTAAAAATTACAATTCAGTTTTGAAATTTGAAGTGTATTTCCGATTTAAATAAGCTAGTAAGAAATTAGAAAATTATTAGAAAATTATTGAGAAAATATTGAGACCTAGTATAGGCAACTAAGGTTTGAAAGAAAATTATTTTGAAATTACTATGGAATTTTGAAATGTAATGCTTATTTTTTATTTAAATATGCTTGTAAAAATTATAAAAATATATGAAAAATGAGTCAAAAATTTACCCTAGAGTTTGTAGGTTTTTTACGCACAAACGAAGTAAGTCAACTTCACCAAATGATTTAACCTTCTTGGCAATATTGCTATATTATTCATAATTTAGTTAAAGCATTTGAGTAGTAAAATAAGTAAATAAATATGAAATAATTAATCTACTGATTTTTATAATTTGATTGTATTTTGAACTATTCTAGAAATAGTAATAAGCAAAAGAAAATAAGACATAGCTAGAAATTGATTGATAGATTGAGATAGAGGTTAGAATTCACTATGCAGGACTAAGACACTATCATAAGTTAGGATTTGGCATTCATTTTATCATTGGATAGCAGTGTCAAAAATAGGACACCGTGGGCTTTGATGTTATATTCCACTTTTGCCATTATTGTCTAGGAGACTTGATCTTTCTAGGTTTTGTTCACTATGTCTGTGAGACCTTACCTATGAATTTTTTATTATTAGATATCCTTAGAACTCCTTGTAGAGCTTATTTTGTCTTCAAATCCTAGAATCAATTGTGATTTTACTAATTTTTAAAAAGAGGGGGGTTAGTGTGTGTATTATTCATTAAACATGTATCCATACCCCTTTTGTGGGTATGTTGCCTACATATCAATATTTTGATAAGGGATCGAGCCATATGTAATTATCCCACTTGATGTGATTTGTGTAATAGTGTATAAATATTAAAAATGCTAAACTGAGTGTGTTTGAGGTGAGTAGGGACTGATGTAAGGATTTGAATAAGCTAAAATTGGTATTAAATGGTTGTATGCAGTGAATAGGGAAATATGCTTGAGTATTCTTGCTTGTATTCTTGCTTGATTTATGATATTTGACAACCCCCTCTAAATGAACTTTGAATGGGTTTTTATAAGGATCTATGGATCATGGGTTGGATGTGCTCACATTAGACTTCCAAGAAGAGGGATAAGAATTCAAAAGGAAATGGTCCTTTGGGCTTGAAATATGATTGGATAGGGAATTAAAATGGGATGCCCTAGGATTTGGTGATATATTCCATGTTGGGTGCTATATACCTAAGTTTATGGGACCTATGGGGATAGATCTATAATGTAAAGAGTAGTCTCGATTAGCTGGGATCAGGTCTAGAAGGATATGGATGATTGAGAATCAGTGAGAAGATACCTATGAGGGTCATGAAAGAAAGCAAGAAGGATCTATGGGATGGATGTCACAAGTCACACTCAAGTTACCAATTTTTCTATTTTACATGACTACATAAGAACATATATATTGAAACAATTATATTGTATCCCATACTCCAATAAAGTTATATAAAGGAAGAAACAAATTTTAAGTATTAAAATCTACAACCAACAAATAAATTTATATCCTAATATGGAAGTAGTGTATGTAGTACCATGCATGTTATAACAAACTATTTAAAATTATATGGTCTCAAATTTAACAAATATTAAACAAAACATCAAAAATAAGTGTGTAAGAGTAACCAAAAATGCTAAAAAGTTAGTATGTATAGGAGTCAAAATTGAAATAGAAAGACTAAAATTTAAACAAGCGCATGATAAATAATAAATTAATGATGTAATTAATAGGATATATACTATATTTTAGATTAGTGGATATAAATAATTAAGGGAAATTCACTCACAAATGATGGTTATATACATGCCATGAGATGGCATGGAAAATATTATCTAGTGTTACAATATTTTTTACAATGACTAGCCATCAAATGAAAGAGTTAAATCTTTTTTATAGCTCTTATGTATATAAAAAACTAAAGATGTACGTCCTTATTACATCCTTTACGTACCTACAAAAAAACATTAACCTTTGGAAAGAACATCACATGTATCAGAAATGTCAATCATGTTAGGAATATTTCTATGTTTTTGGAAAGAAGGACTTGGTTTCAAAAATTGGACATCTACAAGAATTATTTTTTTATCTCTTTAAAATTATTGTGACCTTCTTATTCCTTCTCTTTATATCTATATGGGTCCTAAAAAAATAATTTTATAATAAAAGTCAACTAAGTAATGCCAACCTTCACAAAATTTACTAATGGGTAAAGTATGGGGAAAGTTGTGGCTATGTGGTACAAAATTCATATAATTATTAACTACTTATTCCTCCAAATTTTCACTTCAAAAACATATTTTATTACTAAAGATAAGTTCCTACACTTTATCACTTACACTAGGCACATCAAATTCAAATTCATTAAGAATAATTAAGTATCCTACTTGTAGGACTAACAATTACACTCTCATTGGATTTTAGTGTTATCGTCTATACAATTGGATAAAATGTGACCAATGTAGATGGATAAGGTAAGTGAATACACCATCCTTACATGATTTCATACTAATTAACAAATACATATTTGATTTCCATGAAATGTTGAGGGATTATAAACACTTCAAATATAATAACAACTTGTTTTATTTCAGTAAATGTTTCCAACAAAAATAAAATCCCATATTTTCAATGGCATATAGTCCATGACCTTACTATGTGAATTTTAATAAGGATTGTATTCTTTTCTTTAAAAATTAGAATGTAGGGTATATTGACATATGAAAGAGAGAATGAAATAACATGGGATTACTTCTATTAATCAATGAAAACAAAGTTAAAATAAACATGATAAAAAATCTAATTTTAAACATATTATCTAATGTACTTGATTTTCCATCTATTCGGTACTACTATTATTAGTTTATCTTCATGGCATCACTCAATTTATAATCACAAGATATTGTATATATTTGTACTTGTAAATATTTATTTATTTTTAAAATATAACACAGAAAGAATATATAAAGTTTAACTATCATAAAAATCATGATGAAAATAAATCCCACAGGTATAAACGTAACTTTCAAAGGAATTCAACATCATCTTATTTTGTATAATATAAAATATGTTAGTGTAGGATTTTTCGTAATTTTAGTTTTACCTACATGGTTGTTAGTGAGCTTGATTAGGGTTGTTAAGGTTATTAGGTGAAATAAACTTAGTTTATTTTTTAATAATGAGTTGAGTTATTATCATTTTTATGACATAATATGTTACTATGTAATTTACCTCCTTTGTACTTTGTGTCTAATTAATCAATCAATGCACTAATATGAAACTCACTTTTGCTTTAAATCTAGTTCCTACTTTGTCCTATGGTTTCATACATTTTTGGATGTTCAGAGATATTGAAGTGATCTTACGTGGTACCAAAGTTGATCTGACAACTAGTTTTCCATTTTTAAAATCATTATTGTCATTTTTAATTGCATGTATCATTGATTTTCTATTAATTCTTGGTTGATTTTGAGGTTTGGTGGGATTTTATCAACATACAATTAAATTGATACAAATAGGTAATAAAATAGAAAAATATTTATATTTTTTCATGGGTTTTTCAATTTCTGAAATGGGTCACTTTTAGTTTCTAGTGAATTTGTATGGATTTTTTTGAATGTAGGGTTTTCATGAATAAATCATGCCTTAATTGTCTTTCATCAAATTATATAAGTGGCTAAATGATCTTGAATTAGGTTTACATGTTGAGGTAGACATTAAAATTTCATCAAAATTTAGTAGGTAGGTAAACATAGTGGTTGGATCATTTACCACGATGGAAACTAGGACACGTTTGAACATTAACATAGAGTGAAATAAGAAGCTAGTATTATTTCATATCTACCACAAACATTTCATTATCTATGTGAAAGGTTGGTAGAACCTAAAGGATACTCAATTTTTATTTGTAACTTGCTCTTACTCCAAATATATTAGGTTCTTATGACTACTCTACACATGTTTAAAAGTTGGAACTCCTTCTAATAAGCCCCTTGGGCTCTAGCCACCTTATGATCAAAGACTTGATAGAAATTCATTTGGTACATATTTTATGTTTTATAAACACATTAAAATCTATATCATGCTTTAAACACCCATTACAGCCTGATAGACACAAAGATAACCCTCAAACTATGACCCACTTGTGTGCAAGGAAGACAAAATTTACCACCTTTGTGAAAAAGGACCTATTTATACATGCCTTGATTTATTTGGTCTGTTAATCTATGATTTTAAGAAATATATCAAATTTAATCAAGTGGAAAAACATAACACCTTGGTCATATGGTATGATCACATAGAGGGGGATTAAAAATTGATTACTACTTGTGGGGGAATAACCTTAGCCCCAACACATTTTACATTTAACACAATCATTTATGAGTTTATGTTGTCAAGATAAAAAACATTTTCAAATTAATTTTGAGTGGATAATTATGGTTTCAAGAATAAAATTTATATTTTATTCATGAAAAAAAAGCTGAATATATACACTACAATTTAGCAAAAAATAGGAGGGATAGCTGAAAGATCTAGGCAAAGAGTGATATAAAATTAAAAATAAAGTGATAGTTTTAACTGATTATTCTAATAATCTACTCTAAAATTCCCCTTTATTACATTATTTTTACATATGTACCCCACTAATAGCTCCAATTTCACATTTCCAACGGATTTGGTGAGTATATAAGCTATACATACATCTATTGGGCAATACTAGAGCTAGATGTGGTGGTTTAAGACTTGATCTAAAATGTCGTGACATTCAACCTCAATGTGATTTGGTTATTTCATGAAAAATATTATTATTTACAAGCTTCAACATACCTTTATTGTTTCAAATAATAATAAGTGGCTTCTCTTCACTAATGCCCATATCATCTAGAATGCAACATAAACATATCACCTCACACATAGCTCCACGTATGGTGTAATACTCTGCTTGAGTAGATGAGAGAGAAAAAATAGTTTGATTCTTATTTATCCACAAGATTGGTATAGATCAAAGATGAAATATGTATCCTAATGTTGACTTTCTATCACCAACAAATTTGACATAGTCTGAGTTAGTGTATCCCTTAAATAATAATTTAGTATTCTTCTTGTATTCTAGACCATACTCAAGTCTGCATTAGACATATATAAAAACATGCATTTTTCCAACCCATTAACATTTATTTGGATTTTTCATGAATCTAGAGAGATATCTCACAATAAAACATATATCTCGTCTAGTGCAAGTCAAGTATATGAGACTCCCTATGAGCTATCTATAGATAGTTACTCCACTTGAGTTGAGTCCTTTAATTGAAAGATTTGTAATTTTTTTTCCATTGGTGTTGAAAGAGGTTTACAATTTGACATTCTATACTTTTGTAGGAGTGTCATGGAATATTTTATCTGGGAGATACAAATTGTGATTTTATTTATGCCATATTTCCAAGGCAAGACAATAATGGAGTAGCCCTAAATTAGTCATGTTGAAGGATATTTTTAGGTTGTTATTCATAATATGAACTTGATCTTCTAAAGTTGTAGTGATCACAAGATCATTTACATACAAAATAGGAATGACAATTTCTATCCCTACACTTTTTATGTAAAAGTTAGAATCTTAGGGGATATGGGTAAAACCATGCTACAAAGGTGATCATTTGTCTTGATGTACCTGGACCAAGGATCATGTTTCCGTCCATATAGAGATTTGATGGGCTGACATACCTTTTCAGGATAGTTTCCATCAGAAAATTCTTTTGGTTGGGTTATGTACACTTAGTATTTGATACCACCATTTAGAGAAACACTCTTAATATCCATATACTAAATTTTCCATTCATTTTTTAATATCATCGTGCAAATAACTTTGATGGTCTTGATCTTCACAGTGGGTAAAAAGGTCTCTTTATAGTCAATGCCTTATCTTTGAGCATATCCATTTGCTACATGTCATGTTTTATTCTTGTTGATGGATCCATCTTATTTGTGTTTAGTTTTGAAAACTCATTTGTAGCTTCTGGGTTTATTTCCTTTAGGCAAATTGACAAGTACCCAAGTCTGATTTTGTATGAGTGACTCATACACAACATCCATGGATTTATTCAATTGAGGTTGACTTAGTGATTATCAAACATTATTGATTTTGGATCTATCATTTATTGTAATAATGAGTGTAAAATTTACCTCATCTTCTTTGACTCCTTACTCTGACTCTAGATGAAGTATTCTAGGGAGTTTGCACATGGGAGTCTTTGATGATGTCTTGTACCATCTTTAGATAATAACTTTGTTGTTGATGTAAATAAATGCTTTGGTGACTTAAAGAACTACCTACTGGATGTTCTAATTCTCCAATATTATCATGAAGATCCCCTTGTAGCTCATATTCTCTTTGATAAGTCTCCTCACCATCTGACTCAAAGAGTAATTGATGAGAGGTGGTTGGTGTTGATTCTTATTTTTGCATCACTAAGTCAAAAGGATGACTCATCACAAACCACATATCTATTTTTGTATATTTTATTCATCTTAGGATGCTTGAGATTATATGATTTTGAGGTAGTATTATAGCCCAATAGGATGCATGGGAGTGTTCTAACTCAAGCTTCTTCTTCTTTTGAGCGGGCACATGCATATATTTTGTGCAACCAAATATTCATAGATGAGAAATTAATAGATTTTTACCACTCCATACACCTTCTAGAGTTTTATCCTTTAAAATATTTTTTGGTACCCTATTGAGAAGTTAAATAATAGTCTAGACTACTTCTTCCTAATATCATTTATCTAGTTTTATTATTAACAAAATACATCGAGCCATTTCCATTATTGTGTGATTATATCACTTAACAATGCCATTCTACTGGGGCATGTAGGGAGTAGCAAATTATGTTTGATGACTTATTCGTTCTAAAGTTCCAATAACTTCATTTATGTGAAGTACCCACTTAATCTGAGTAGAGGTGAAGAAGAGTTTGTTTGGTCCCCTTCACAAGCTATCAAAAGAAGATCTACAAATGATGAAGGGTGTCACTCTTATTCTTCAAAAAAAATAAACATCTCTTTTGAGAGTCATCATCCATGAATGGCTATACGTAATTATATCCCAAAAATGAAGAAGGTAATGGTTTGTCCAAATGGGTATGAACAACCTTCAAACATTTTTTAGCATGAAAGGATCTTGCCTTATATAGTTGCATGTGTTGTTTACCTTCAAGACATCCAAGGAAAATGGGAAAATAACTAGACAACTTGGGAAGTCCATGTATGATCCTTTTTGAACTCATCTAGTATAAATTTCTAATAGATAAGTGACCATATGGTAGTGCTAGAGAATAGTAGATTCTACTGCAAACGTATCTAGAGCTATTATAGAAGATGAAACATCTAAAGCAAATAATTTATCTTTCAAAAATGTTCTAACAATAACCATACCATTTTATGAGATGAAACATGATTTGATTCCACTATCAATAAGAAACTCCACCTTTAGATGATGATTCAAAAGTTGACTGAATGATAAGAGGTTCGATGTCAATCAAAGAACATATAGTACCTTTGAGAGTGTACATTTTTGTGTTCTAAGAGGAATAGTGACTTGGGATATTCCTTTTGCAACATACTCTTTATCATCAATGATCCTAACCAAAGCTCTAATGGGTTATTTTATCAATGAATCAAATAGCTTCCTATATTTTGGCATGTGTTTAGTGGCACTTGAGTCTATCAACCAGATATTCATCATGGGTAGTGAGGTCTGGGATACTAACACTAATTTATTATTTGCACTATAATTATCTTCTTTAGGTGTTTCCTCATTATATTAATCATATTATTGAGCTATAAGATGTCCCTTCTACTTCCACTGATGGGGATGTCCTTTTTATTTCTAAGAATTATCATACCTTGATGTGTTTTTTACTAGAAGACCCTTTTCTCAAGCCATTATACTAGTAATTGTCCATGTCGTGAGTGTTGGTTCAACAAATGTGGCATCACCTATTTGAATTTTGTGATTTTTGATTTTGAGACAATTATTACTACTATTTTTATGGCTACTTATTAAGAGGTCCCTTGTAATATTTTTGTCCTCGTTATTGCTTCTGAAAAAGATCTTTGTCTTGTAACTCATCTTGGATTGAGTTGATGGCTTCTTACTATAACAAGTTCATGATCTCTTCAAATGACACTATTTATTTGGATGAATTCATCATCATGAAAAACACTTTGAATTTGGAATGGACTAATCTTAAGGTGGTTTGGATTAAGATTTGGTAATCTACCATCTCATTGAGTGCTTATAATTCCATTCATAGCTCATCTACTCAATGTAAGAATTCCTTAACATTCTTGTTAGGCTCCATAGAGAGTTTGTGAATTATTTACTATAGATGATATTTGTCTTATTTTTATCCTCATAAATAGTTACTAAATTATCCCATGTTTTTCTTGCTTTATCTACATCCCTAACACGTAGCTACACATTATTAGTGATGTTTAGTATAATTAACACCAAGGCTTTAATATTAGCC
>JARHVA010008933.1:317500-330000 GCA_037957365.1 Torreya grandis | reverse complement strand
ATATAACATAAAAAATAAATTGATATTGTTACATCTGCTATCAGATTAGTATTTTTTCATCAAGAAACATGGGTTTTTTAGTTTTACATCATGGTGAGCAAAGAGTTACCCAAACAAGATAGAATTTTGAAGTAATTCCAAAGATACTTAACCTTTTAGAATGAATGTTAAGGTGTTGTGTTATTTTGCTTGCTTGTTGTTGTAATGTTTTGTGCATTGCTTAGAAGAAATGATTTCTAATAATATGTATTTTATCTCATGTTAGTGGCTATCACCCTATAGAATTGGTTTGGGTTAACCCTTCTCAAATATAGTTGTGTCAAAGAAAGTCTCACTTGTAAAGCATTGACTTGTATGGATAGGTCAATCGGATTTAGGTGATACAAGTTTAACTCTTAGAAGCAAGGTAATGATTCTTAGGAATTTATATTCTATTTGTATGGGTCATCTTTCCTTACTTGGAACATTATGACCCAAGGATGATCCAAGGTTCCATTTAAACCTGAATGGCATGATAGGTTGTAAAAAAGATTGAATTTCTTGAGAAACTTAGAAAAGTTGAAATCTGCACTCATGGAAAGGATTTCCATGAGATGTTGAGAAATTATGAATGTACGTTGATATACTATCTTGAGTTAATCATATGGATGGCCTTAGGGGAGTCGACATGCCTCCATAAGATGAGTTTCTTGCAGATAGCAAGGTTGACCTACCTCTTTTCAGATTATAACAATTTGTTATGTAGAATGTTTCATGTAATGACATTATGATGACAACTATACTAAGCAATTGTGGATTTTGGCTTGATGTGGCTATCACTATACGTGACTAGAGGTAACGATATCAAAATATTATTATGATTTTTATTTTTAAGAGGCTTTGGGTCACCCAATAATTTGGACTTTTATGCAAACATTGGAGGTTTTGTTATTTATTTGTTTCCTAGTTGGTTGAATTGTACTAGTTATGCATTCTTAAAAATAGGCAAACTAATGTAGATATAGAAACTTATTATT
Source organism: Torreya grandis (assembly GCA_037957365.1). Classification (NCBI taxonomy): domain Eukaryota; kingdom Viridiplantae; phylum Streptophyta; class Pinopsida; order Cupressales; family Taxaceae; genus Torreya; species Torreya grandis. Next base: position 328,984 of record JARHVA010008933.1, on the reverse strand, counting down.
TTTAGCCAAGTCAAGCTTTTCTTTTTTTAGCCTTTTTTGGGTTAATTTTATTAATCAAGTGGCTTGATAACACTAAAAGGGTAAAATTAACTAGTCCTGGCATGTTATTATGATCTTGGACAAATTTTACGTTTATGACCTATGTCTTATTCATGGATATGCTTGATTCTTTATGTGTTTTGATTCACCCTAACTAGGCTATACACACATAGAGATGTCAATTAAGACTTTATTTCACCTAAACACTCATGAGGATGTCTATAGAGATGTTTGATATGTCCTACATTCATGAGGATGTTTGTTATAACTTCTAATTGAACCTACTGATTAGGAGGAATTATGATTTTGATAGTGGTGGTATGGTACTCTCCTTGATCCTTGGATATGCTCACCCTTTCCCAAATTGATATTGCATTAAAACAAACTTCTCCATTCAACCTTAGACATGCTAGATTTAGTTAATCGATTGAATTTTGATAATCTTGTTATTGGAATTATATGATACTACTTCGATGTCCATTGATGGTTTGCATGAGTGAGCTCTCTAATGAGACTAAGGTATGATATATTGGGAGGATGAAGGGTCCATCTCAATTTTAGAGGGCTTGATGGGGTGAGTGTGATTGACTTTTATAAGTAAGCTAACTATTTTTGGGATTGATTATGTGATACCACTACTGGGTATTTAATGTGTTTTGCATGGCATCTACACATCTTGTGACTAGTGTAAGCTCATGGACCTTTGTCCTTTACCAGCATATGTGTTTAAGTATTATAATGTGGAAAAATAACTTATCATAGATACCTATATTTGAGTGTGTATTTATCTCATGTATCTCTTTTATATACATACATTATTGTGTTTAATTATTATATGAACCTTGCAATTGTGAAAAGGTTTAACCATGTGGAATATGTGAACTTTTGTAATATCTAGTTGGCTTTCTAGGTATTCTAGTTGTGTTAGACATGTGATTAATGTGTTGATAGACTATATTGTGAATATAATCACTTGTCTTCAGGTAGCCATTGCAGATGCTCCTGCATCATACTCTCCCTCTAAGAACAATTTGAACCTTAGTTCAAATGAAATGCTACCTCCATACATTAGTCTTCACTTGTATACCTGGATCCCAAGGTCTTGTTGTCAATGCCAATGCTTGTGTTTGTTTGGAATAGTCTTTGTCTTTTATCTTGTTGTTCTTCCTCTTCTGGTATGTTCTTCTCCTCATCTCTTTCTCAGCTGCCATCTCCCACGTCCATGCTTCTTCATCTTCATTCATGTCTTCTAGATCTTCTTGTTGTTCTTTTTATTTTGGGAGCTTCTCCAATGACTCATGTATATCATTCACTTTAGCAACCTTCATACCGGCATACAAAACATTCAAAGCCACCTTAGAATCAAAATATTTAGGCCATGAAGCCTCTTGGCTGCCTTGACCTCTTTGCTTTGCTCTTGTATTGTCTCGCTCTTTCCAATGGTGTCTTCACCATGGCTTGTACCTTCTTTTATCTCTCTTGAGTGACCAAACAGCTGCTTCAACATCTTCAACTCTTCCTTTAGTGAGATCTCATCTATCTGACCATCTTCATCAAACTTGGTTGCTTTTTTCTTAAGGATTACTTGTCCTTCACCTCTTATCTCTTCTTTTCTTAGCTTGTCTTCACAATAACCAACTTCTTCATCAACATCAATATACTTATCAAAAACAATTGAAGCACCCTTACCTTGTATCTCCTTACTCTTTTCAAACATGTGAACTTATTTCACATCTCCACTTTCATCATCCATCCTCTTGGAACTCTCTCCTTGCTGCACATTCACTTTCATAGACATTTTACATTCTTCATTTTCCATAAAAAGATCATTGAATGATACAAAAACATTATTATCCCATTCATTGCAAGCAATTGACTTACCTTTCATCTTTGTATCTTTATGTTCTACTTCATTATTCTTTGAGAAGTTTTCTTTCTCACCTTTAGCCATCCATACCTTCTTCATAGTTTTTGGATGACACTTGTTCAATTTACCAACAAATTTTTGCTCTTTGACATCTTCATGTTGTCTTGCTTGATAGCTGGCCTTGCTCACTTTGCATTCTACCTCTTCCTTCTTGCTTTGTATTTGCTTCTTGCTTGAGTCATCATCTTGATTGAAATTTGTGTCTTTCGTTACATTTGTTGATCCCTTAAGCCATTTTGGTATCACATAGCCATGGTCTATTGCTGGATTTGAAGGCTTCTTATTGATCTTCTTCATCTCCGTCTGTACAACAATAGTCTTACTCTTATATGCATATGAAAAATCAGAATTTGAACTTATTTTTCCCTTTTCAATGGATTGATGTTTAGCCATATTTTTCCTCATAGTTTCCTTGCTTGCATTCACTTTCCTTAGGTGTGTTTCCTTCCTTTGTTCTATTGGAATGTTTTTCAAGTCATCATAGTATTCTATACCCTCTTCTTCATTGGCATGATGATGGACTTCCACTACTTGTGGAATTTTGCAACCTGTTCAACAGCTGTTCCATAATTAAGTGGATGAGAAAAATCAATACTAGAATTCACCTTTACCTCCTTGGTGGGCTGCTTCATGGTTTCTTTCATTTCCATGGATTCTTTGATTGCACTATCTTCTTTTGTGCATAGTTTTCCACTTCCTTCTTCAAGGTACTCCATGGCATCATGGAATTCATCTTCATCTTCTATCTCTCCTCTCTCATGCATTAACCAATGCCTCCTTTCTTCTTCCTTATCAACAGCAACAAACTCTCTTCTCTCTCTTGCACATTCACTTGTGCAATTGCTATCTTCTCTTGCACCAATCTCTTCACTCTTCAAGGCCCTTCTCTTGACCTTCATAAGGCTACTCATACCTGCACTTACCCATTCAAAAACAACATTAGATATAAAAACAAGAGACCATAATGTCTCCATGAGTGTCATCTTCATCAACACTCTCATCTTCTAAAGTGCTCTTCCTGGCACTTCATCTTTTCTCTCTTCTCTCTTGTTCTCCTCAATGAGAACTTTCTTCTCAACTTCTTCTTCCTACTGCTCACTTGGCAACCGACTCATACTCTTGCCTCTATGGGATTCTCTCTTCATGGCAATCTTCATTTGCCTTCTTCTCCTCTTCACTAGGAGATCTATTGGCCACTTCATCCTCTTCCTCATTGGCCATACCCATGCTTGCTTATCCATCTGCATCCAAGACTCATATTCATCTTTAACCATAGCTAATTATCTCTTTAAACTAGCAATTTTTTTATCAATTACAAAACTGTCCATACCTTTGATGCTTGCTTTCTTCTTGGTGCCCTCATGTACCTTGCTGCTCTACAGTACTTTCAACAATGCTTCCATCTCTGAGATCCTCACCCAAGTCTTTTCCACCTTGGTCTCTTGATCCTTTATCTCACCCAAGCCTTTTCTCCTTGTCTGGTCTTTTGACAATCTCCTTGATCTCACCTAGGCCTTTTGCATCCTAGTCTTTTGATCATTCTCTCAATCCTGCAGCAACTCTTATACAACACTTCATCAAATACAAATCACAAATCCAAGCTTACCTTGCTTTGGATCTTCCTCTTGAGCATCCACTGTGTTCTCTTACTGTTGAGCTTCTCTTAGCTTCAAACTCCATCCTTTACCTCACCTAAGTCTATTTCACCTTAGTCTTTGGGCAAACTATCCAAGCTTCTTCTTGGATCTTCATTAAGCCTTCATTGGATTCTTCTCTTCTTAAGAATTAATGGCTTTAAACCTTTCTTTTTCACCTATTTGCTTCTTAACAAAATAAACTCAAATCAAATATTATAGATTACTCATACCTTTTCTTCAGCAGATCCCAAGAGCTTCAAGCTCTGATACCAAATGATGCTCACTATCCTTAGATTGCACACAGGGATATTTTATAAAAAAAATGTTGTTCTGAAATAGAAGTCCCCATTTTATGAAACATCCATGGAATTGAAGACTGAAGATAGCATGCAAGAACAATGGTAAACATGTGTAGCTCCAATAATTTCTTTGCCAGTCACAAATCATTGCAGCCAAACTGATCCATGTAGTTTCTTTCCATCAATCTTGGAGATGTGCATACTAGGGGTTAACCCAATTTATGCTCAGTCAAGATAAAGAAGACCAAATATATAAACCAAAAATAGTCATTATCAATATTACAAGAAAATGATCATTTTAGGAGAGACACTATTTTGCACCTCAACAGAGAGATTGTTTCACACCTCGGTAGACACATTGTTTCACACCTCTACCTGAAGGTCTTTCTTGACAGCCATGCACCTGAGTAAAGTAAAGTTGATGCCAAGTAATCCTTGGTCATTGCCTTACCTCTCACATTGCTTTTTTACCTTGGAAGCCTTTATTCCATAATGGTAAAAGATTGTTTGTTGCCCAAAAGCAACACTCCTTTACAATCATCATAAGATTGTCTTCAAACTCCCTAGCAGCATGCCAAACCAGAAACCCATCCCCAAAAATAGTAACTCCAAGTATTGAGAAATCCAAGTGTTGTGAGACTGACTTACAATTCAATTTTCCAGCCAGAAGGACCAACGTCTGCCCATTGTTTGATTCGGTCTACAACTTTCAGGGCGATTGAATACACTCTCTCTACTAATTTCCCATTTATTTGTCATTTTAGAGAAATTCATCTATTCTCATCTACACAGAGAACTGTGCAAGTTGCATCACCTGAGATAAATGGCACCCTCCATGGGCCTCAAACCCAACACCCTCATCTATCATATCCTTATGAACTCCCTGGCTAAATCAATTCTGACTTTGGTATTGCCAGCAGCATGCTCTGCATACAGTGAAGAAATGAACTCAGTTTCATTTAATCCAGCATTCTCAACTAGAATCCTCGAAACCATCTCAAGGCTCTCAACAAACTTTCCAATTGCATACTGATCCAATCTTGTCTAACTTCTAAATCTCAAGTCAATATTTCTTGTGCGTAGCTGAGAAACTTACCCTTGCTCATTCAGAGTTCGGTCTCAGTGGCTCTACAAATGCAAAGTTAAACACTTCGTAGTTGATTCTTCTACAACATACCAAGCGCTACACAATTCTTCCAATAGATTGTAGATAGGAATTACACACATTTAGAACAAATAGATGTCTTCAAATTACCTAATCAATAATTTCTTAATGCATAAGAACACTTATTCGCATAATAGAAGATGGAGAATCAATCCACAGACTTAATTAAATTCATCAAATCAAAATATACATACTTATAACTGTTCCTTGGCCCTTAAAGTCCTTATTTTAGACTTCCACACCACCTTCGCTCCTTGCTCTCCTCTCTACATCCTTCTGTTCTCTCTCCTTCTCTCTTTCTTTCGACGTCCTGCTCTCTCTGTTAACTTTTTTTTTCCACTTTTTAGAACTTCCTCCCTAACTTCTACACCCAACATTGGCTTCTAAAACAAAAATAGCTTTTAATTTGTAACAACATGCCTAGGTTGAAATATTTTCACCCACTCCTTGATTTTCTCAACAGCCCCAACAACAATTACTTTTTACTTTTATGTTTTTACAATTACCCCTCAGTAATAGTATATTAGAGGGAAAATACAAATTATTGAAATTTGAATTTAATCATGTCTTTCGGGAGCCATTGCAGATGCTCCTGCATCAGTTTTAGTAACTGCCTTTTAGGAATCTGAGTCTCTTATTTAAGCTGCCAAGGTATTATGTCATGATGTATTTTTTTATCCTACATCAATGTTCCAGTTTTGAACATTAACACAAGTATGGGGTTGAGAATAAATAAATACCATTTCCTTAATGGTTTAGACTAGGTACAACATAGGGAGTGGAGTCTCTCGTAAGATGAAAACCCACTCCACCCCTTTACATGAGGTATCCACCAGATTCATTTAGAGTGTACAAAATGAGAGACACATATTAGACATGGGAGCCTCTTGCATAATGGTCACATTATGAATTAGTGTCATTTAGCCACCTATTTGAGGTTGTTTCTAAATAACCTATGTGAATCTTTTTTGTAAGCTTGGATAATTACTAATTATTCCTAAATTGTGGATGTGTATCCAAATCAGCATTGAGGTACTTGCTGAAATGCATGCATATGATGACATGTGCATGTACACATGTTTTGATTGAGGTATTATCTTCCAATACCTATAATAAATATATATTTCAATATGTATATATTTCTATAGTGCTTTATGTATGACTAGATAGTATGCTAGTTTTATGTTCGATATGAACATTATACGTCCTAATCATCTATATTTTGTATTTTTCAGTACCCATGTCTATTTATTTCTTATATTTTGCTTAAATGAGGTAAATTAAATATGATGGTGGAACTATGATTCTTGTAACCATCATGTGAGCTAAAAAAATTATTGGACAACATGTGATAAACCTTTGGGTAGCATCTACAACTAGGGTTGGCTTCTCATATTATTCAATGTGGATAGTGTGGGATGTTATACTATCCCTTAAATGGTATTTTTTGGTTTAGAAGTAACCATTAACAATGAGTTACAATCCTATAATAGCACTCTATGATGAATGGTGATTAAATTATGCATAAGGCATAATGTGTGTTAGTTAAGATACTAATTCAAAATTGAATTTTATATTTAAACCCTGATGGGATTGTACCATTTTAATTGTTGTCATAAAAGTTACAATTTCTATACTATGTTCTTTTGATAAGATGGATGTCTATCTAGTGTCAGGTTTTCTAACAAAATGTTTGATCTAATGGTGTAAAATTGTTTAAATTTGCATATCTTCGTAGGATTTATCTCTAATAGGTATGCTTGATTGATAGTAAAATATTTGTTGGCCTTAATTGATATGGGAAAATTTATTCCCATAATTAGAAAAGTTTTTTTCTTCGGAATTCATCCCTATGTGGGTGGCTAAAAATATATATTTTTCTTAAAACTATGATTAAAACAATGTCATAGCATTCATAATTGTACTAAATAGGGATAGTAGTATATCTATTAGACCTTTTTCCAAGGTTGTGATTAATTATTTTTTACTATTAATAATGGCATGTGCATCATAAATAGTTTAGGTATGTGTTTGGATATTATTGTTATATGACTTGTGATAGCTCCCCATTATTATTTTGATGTCATAAAATGCCTTGTAAGTCGAAAAGACATTTTTTTATTATGACTTGGACTAAAGGACTACATGGTTAGAATTATGACTTATGAAAGAGACTACAAATATACTTCTCCTAGATTGAGTATTACATCCTTTTGTCTATTATGTTAGCTGATGTTTTTCCTAAGTATTATTATGGTGAGTTGATGATACATATATATAGCAAGTAATTAATTCCCCATCGATAGTCGGGCTATTAGTTATTCATTTGTTCACGAAGATGGATCCTCTTTAAAAGGGGGATGATGTTATGAAATAACCATTCTGCACATGGACTTGACTATTTAAAGGTTGATTTAGAAGATGTATAACTGATTCGTACACTCCTTCACTTAGTTGGACCATCATAATATTTCAATACTATGATATTTGATTGTAGGATGATGTATTTATCTTGCTATGATTCCACACTTGATGATGTATTTATCATGTTATACTCATACATTAGTGATATATGGGTTATTTTATGCACTTGATATTTGATTTTAGTTCATTACTATTCTATCATTTTATCAATTTTTGGATCAGATACTACTAATGGATCTACTTGGTGGTTGTAGGTAATTCTTGTGAGCTAGGCTAAATGTTAGCATCAGCTTCTAAGGGTAGCAACATAATTCTGAGTAATCAGATGAGTTCTAACATGTAAAATATATTAATACATAGACTTTAAGCCACTGTTCAATTATGCTTGTTTGTCCTTGTTTATGTCATCTTATATAGTAATGTGAGAAAATTGGCCTTATTGCCCTATCTGAAATGACAATCCTATCTTTTACTATTATTGAGTTATATATAGTGTTTTTTGAGTAATAATTTGATTATCATTTACTCATTGATTTTGTATTTGTTATTTTATACCTATTGGTCTTTGGTGCTTATTGTTTTTGCTTGTTCCGTGTTGACATTTTATCCTCCTTATTTTTCATGCGTGTAGGTGATTTCTAGTTTTGAGCCATGATGATGTGGCTAGGAAAGAGAGTAGGGACAATTAAATAAGAGGGAGATGGTGGTTGGTAGGTGGGACACACAAGAGAGAGAGAGTATGAGTCAATGGTATGGGGGAGAATGTTGTAGGGGATAGATTTTAGGGAAGGAAGAAAAGACAATGACAGGGCATAGTGTGGAGAAAAATGTGGGAAGAGGGGAAAGCATGAGAAATTGGATATGGAATGAAAACCAAGAGGAACGAAGATAAAAATGTAGGTAGAGAAAAATACGGGGAAGGGAAAAAGGATAGAGAAGGGAAGAAATACATAGCAGAGGGAAGAAATGAAGGCATAAGGAAGGCATATGTGGGTTTTTAGAAAATGTAGGGGAAATTATAGTGGGTTATTATGGATATGACACCAACCTATTAAGATTATTTTCCATGGGAATATGATCTTTCTTCTGTATAATGTAGCAAAAATGCAAACATTTTTTTTTGTAGTATATAACTTGTAATGTGGGATAATTTTATAGTTATTTTTTAATTATACAAGTTGGATCATATTTAAATATAGTAAATATATGAAATTGGTTATATAATTTCTTTATTATAAATTCACATGACCTCTAGATAATAAATTTGATACATTATATATGGGGTAGTGAGTTTTGAACTGTGCATCTCTGTCTTGTTGGGATCCCATACATTTTAGACTAGATGTGTTGAATTTAATTCATTCTATCTTTTTTATGAACTTATTTTCAATCAAATAATGAGTTCCATATGTGGCTATAATAAATCAATTAGGCATTTTTAACAATATTTGTATTTGTATATATAATATGTCAGGGTTCTAAATAAAACCATGTATTTTACTAACAATCTAATGAGGACATGATATTTAACATTATTTGTGATCCATGTATAACCTCATCAGTTGGTGTACTTTATCTTTTTGTTATATATGATTATTATTCAATTCATAAATCAGGATATGGGGGAAAATTTATTTGGTGGTTTTATTAATCTAGGTAGGTTGCTTTATAGTTTAATTATATTTTCCTGACTAATGAATTGAATTGGGGTTCCTCTAAAATATTATGGTAAATTTATTGTTATCATTAACACTTTCTAAGTGGAATTAAAAATGACCCAAGGTATAATTACCCCAGAGTAGATTTGAGGCTATATGCATACTTCTCTATTTTAAATTATCATAATTTTGGACCTTCCTTATAAGAAAGAGCTGAGTCTATTATGAGATCTATAGTTTTGTAATGATATGATGATTTAATTTACATAATTTAATCAACTCTAACCTCTTAAAAATAAAAAGGGTCATGTTTTATTATGTGATAATATGTCACCTAGAAATGATCTTTGGACTGATCCCTTATTCTTGAAATGGTTTTCTAAGCACGTGGTAAGGCAGAATTTTGGCCATATAGATGAGAGTTGGTTTGAGTGATTTAATTTTACATTTGCTCTCAGTTGAATCACCTATGTTAAAGACCCATTTGGATGGCTCCTTCTAGTTAATGAATTGGTTAAAATTACCTATGATGTGTTTTGTTGGGAACCTCCCATAAATCATTTTTAGAGAGTAATTTATGTTGTGGCTTTAAAATGAGTTTTAATTATTTATGTATCATTGAACCTTAGAAATGGGAAAAGACCCCACTGGAATGATCTCTTTATTTTGAGGTTTTGGTTTTGTTTATAAACTATTTAAACAATCTTCTATCCATTAACTCATTGTGTCCTATTTTTAGTAATCAAGAATCATATAGGGTCATGAGACCTCATGATGATCCCCTGAATCCCCTATATCGATTATTGATTTAAAATTTGATTTACTATTTTTGTGCTTGTTAGAATAATTACTTCCCTTGTGGACTATGTTGGACTACTGAATTCATTCTAGATTTTAATATCAATTATTATAATGGATTATTGCCTTGGGAATGTGGGATGAAATTTAGATGAAGAGGAGGGAAGACAAAAATGTAGGTATGGAAAACATAGGGAAGGGAAAAAGGATATAGAATGGAAGAAATACGTAGTAGAGGGAAGAAAGGAAGAACTAGAGGAGGCATATGTGGAAGTATAGTGGGAGATTCTATATATGACATCAACATGGTAACACTATTTTCCATGGGAATCTAATCTTTCTTCCTTATAATACAATAAAAATGTGGACATTATTTCTTCCTGTATATAACTTGTAACTTGGGATGATTTTACAACTTATTTTTAATTATACTAGTTGGATCGTATTTCAATGTGGTAAACATATGAAGTTGGCTATATACTTTGCTTATTATAAAATCACATGACCCATAAATAATAAAATAGCTAAATTATATTTGGGGCTATGTGTTTTTAATAATGGATGTCTATCTTGGTGGGACACCATATATTCTAGACTATTTATGTTGAATTTAATTCATGTTAATTTTCTTATGAACTAGTTTTTATTCAAGTTATGAGTGCCACAAGGGGATGTAATAAAACAAAGAGGTATTTTTACTAATATTTGTATTTGTATATATAATATGTTAGGGTTCTCCATAAAACCATGTATTTTGTTAATAATTTGATGAGGACATGATATTTACCCTTGTGATCCATTTATAACCTAGTGGGTTGTTGTACTTATTCTTTTGGTTGTATATGCTTATTAGTCAATTCATAAATCAAGATAAGGGGAAATTGATTTAGTGGTTCTATAAATATGGGTAGGTTTCTATATGGTTTAATTATATTTTATTTCTTGATGAATTGAAAGGGTTTCCACTAAACTTTATGAAAAATCTATCATTATCACTATAGTTTTTTGAGTGGAGTTAAAAATGACCCAGGGTATAATTATCCCGAAGTAGATTTGGGGATATCTATATATTTCTTAGTTTTAAATTATCATCATTTTGGACCTTCTTTGTATGAAAGAGCTGAACCTATTATGAGATCTACAATTTTTAATGATATTATAATTTCCTTTACCTATTTTAATTGACCCGAACCTATTAAAATTAAAAGGGGTCATGTTTTATTTTTAGAAAATATGTCCCTCAAAAATGATCTTTGGATTGAGTCCTTATTTTTTAATAGGTTTTTGAATTGTGTGGTAAGGAATTTTTTTTTTCATATGGATGTCCCTTGGTTGGAGTGATTTACCTTTACTTTTGCTCTTTGTTGAATTGCATATGTTAAAGACCCAGTTGGATGGATCCTTCTAGTAACTAAATTCATTAAAATTACTTGTGATAGTTTCTGATCGAAACCTCCCATAAATCATTTTGAGCAAGTAATTTATCTTGTGGCTTTAAAATGAGTTCATTTACTTATGTATCCTTGAATCTTAGAAA
>JARHVA010008933.1:297500-312500 GCA_037957365.1 Torreya grandis | reverse complement strand
TTCCATCTATGTACATGAGATCCTCTAATAATTGAAGTATTTCTTCTTCCTCTTTTCTTTTATGTACCCCTTTTCCATTCTTTAATTTCTCAAACCTATCATAAGAGGAATGTGGTGCAATCATTAATCCATGTAATGTCTTTACATGTCATATTTCTACAAATGTCAAACCCTATATTTCTATAAGTCCTATATCAATTATGAATATGTCAAGTGTTAAGCCTTGTGATTTTTGGATTGTCAATGCCCATGACAATTTCAAAGGTATATGACTCATATAAACCCTTTGTATTCTATCAATAGGAATTGTAGTTAGAGATTAATCAATAAAAAGAATCCTTGTGTAGTTATTATTGACCAAATTTGACTTTTAGGTCAGATCGGGGCACCCCTAGGTAAAGACATGAGTTTTAAGTGTTTTAGGGGGTTTAATTTTTGGTCATGAGGTATATAATAGGTCATTTAATGTTATTAAATGTTATATTATCCTTGGTCACATATTTCATTAGAAAACATATCCTTTTGAATCATTTTAGGGGTCAGAATTAAGCATTTAATGAGTTATTCAAATTTATTGGGAAGAGTAAATGCTAAAAAATGTGTTTCAATGCCTCATGTGTCCACTTAAGTCTTAATCAACTAACATAATGAAAAATTAGAAGGCTATTTAGTTAAAAAGGTAGTTTTTAGGAAAAAAGGAGATTTTAACACTTTTAAAGCTCTTTGGGAAGTGTCCCATATGCAAAAGGATCAAAAAATGCCTATTAAACTTACCCACACCCAGTTCCATGTTTTAGTTGATCTATAAGTTCCATTTCTTTATGAAAACTATTATATTCCTTTCCACCATTTTTGGGAACCAAATGTGACTTGCAGGTTTACACTTGGTATGGTCAGCACAAGAGGTTTAAAATAAAATTCTCTTTGGAGTAAATTATAAGCTTATTCAACTTCCATTTTATATTTTATTTTAGAGGAATGATGGTCTAATCATTATGAACCATTCCTAAGAAGTTGACCCTTCAAATCTTCTTGATAATTTGTGTACCCTAGATTTTCTTCTCCTTTTTGAGAAAGTTTGTATAATTTAGTTTCTTAGATTGGTTTTTTAGGAGGATAACTCTCTTATCTCATGTTATCCATGATTTTTCTAACATTTTTATTTGATTTTATGAGCTATCAAACTTATTTTTTAATGAGGAGTGAAGGAGTGAAGTTACAATCATTTCTACCTTGTTCTAGACTATTGGGATTTCATAGAAGTTTTTATGTGAATAGAAGATGATGTTACACATTAATTATATACATATTATCATCCCTTCTCATGTTTGGTTTCATAACATTATACTTTGGATCAATTTCCCACTATTATCTTTCTCTATTGTCAACTTTTTGGCCAACTTCAGTTGTAGTCACCTATATAAGATTGTTGAAATTATTCATGGAATGGAAATCAAGGTATATTAGTTATCCAATCCATCAAAATTTGGAAACAATTTATATATTTTCTTGAAAAGGGTGCAAGTGTGTTCACAAGCTCATTGATTATTATAAAAATATCATGAAAAATATTGCCTACCTTGTTTTAGGTGTTTGTAGATGATTTCCATATTGAAATAAAGGATTGAAACATGTTTTAAGAGATACTTGTTATAAATGATGTGTGTGGAAGCTTGAAAATAGGTTTTAGATGCTCATGTGGCCTTGTGGTCCATATTTGTCCTATACTTCACACTCATTGTCCATATCTATCTCATTTTCACCTAAAGACATTCGATGATGATGTCATAAGAGCCTTAATATTGGTTTTAATCCCTTTTTAAAGATTAAAAACTCATTTTAGAGTATGGATAGTGTCACTAGACGATTTAGATCAATTGACAATGTATTCAACTCATTTCATGACAAGTAGAGAAGATTTACTACATGTATGTAAGGATACCCACCTACAAGTGTACCAATAGAGCTTTGGGTATTCTTGTGTGATGGATTGAAGCATGAAAAAACCTAATATTCATTTATAATATGTTTTTTGACCATTTAATACTTTTTTGAACTGTAAAAGACACCAAAAGGTGTGTAGTTATCTTTAACGTACAAGAGGTTGAATTTGGGGAAACCTTCCCTAAAGTATCAAAATAGAGGCCTAAAGGGTTCTTCTAGACATCCTATAATGATGTTACATAGGGTATCAAAGAATATAAATATGTGAATTTTGTATCCTATATTGTATATAATATGTCCACCAAATGTGGGAGTCATAAATTCAATGCAAGGTGAAATTTGAATACCTTAAAGTTGTTTACAAAACTGCTGAATTTAGGCATTGATATCTACAACATTTAGATCTAGAGTGACCTTGTACCATAGGTTAATCATTTTAGATCATGCCAATATTTGATATTGGTTCTAAGTGTTTCATGTGTCACTCATGACTCAAGGTATAATCAAAAGTGAAGGATAAACTATTTTTTTGCTTCTCATGCACACTTTCAGTCTGCACACTTTGGAAATAGACATCTACGTGGGTCAGATAGGTAAGTCAAGCAAACAATAACTTACGAAATGGGATTGAATGGTGTTTATCCAGCTAAATTAAGTCAAAAATCATATATTAAATGATTACCTAAAGGAATCCAAATGAGTACCATAAACATATTAATCATGTTTAGTTGGGGCAAAATGGACATACAACAAGGTCTTAGGGGGGCATATGTGTCTTAGTCATAACTAGAAAGTTTAGCTTATGAACCTAAAAAGATTATATATAAATGATAGATCATATAGAAATTTTTTGACCTTAATGGGATTTTAATATGAGTATTTTAAAATCGTTTACAAGCTCCAGAGAATCATAAACACCTACAAGCAAGACCTACACTAGGGTAAAATATCTCAATTGGGACAGTGACCCTAGGTTGATGCTAAGCAATGTTGTAAGAACTCAAAAGAGATTAGTAACTAAATCATGATATTTATGAACCATATTTATTCAATTATATACCTATAAATATCATGAATGAACTCAGTTAAATCCCATAGACACCTACAATAGGGTGTCTCAATCAATGTGCAATGTAGTACTCAATTATGACTAAAAGTGGATATAAAGGCCAAAAAGAAGTTTGGGTGATATTAAAAACATGTGGACACATAAATTAATTTAATAATATATTCATTAACTTAAAAAATGATGAAATAAACTTGTAAAAGGTCTTTATATCCTTGTGTGCACCTACATCCACCATGTTGTAGTCTTGAACATGAAGGTGAGAGGAAGAGATGAAGGTGTTTAGGGGACGAGAGAGGGTTTTACATAAAATTAATATGATCCATGATTTATGAATGAATTATTACACATAATCCCATACCCATTCAACATTTCCATCCACTCTTCATATTGGCCAAGGCTATTAGTTCATCTATATAATGAGCTAGGAAACCATGTTTGCCAAATAGCCAAGTATGAGGAATCTAAGTAAAAGAGTATTTTTTGTATGAATTAAAATATTCAAGATAATTAATATAATATTATAAAAATGTTTATATAACCTAGAAACATGTTTTTAACATATAAAAGTGACTCTTAGAAGGGTTGCAGGAAAATACAAGAAAACATGATTTTTTAGGTTTTTTTTTTAACACTTCGAGATGGTTAGGTACCTAGATCAAAGAATAAAACTAAATAATATGTTATTAATCATCATAAATAATTTTTAAAACTCCAGAAAAACTCAATTTTAATTTGAAATGTGGGCTATACCTCATTATTATTTCTTAGAGGTTATCCAGTCTAGGAAACTTAAACTTTGGCAAAGCAAGCTAATGAGTGTAAAATGGGTAAAGGGCTTCAGATAAAGATTTTTGAACCTCAAAAAACATATAATGAGGTGTATGTAAGGAAAATATATTATATTTAACACTATATCAGGCTCATAACTCCAAAGATGACCCAAATACCCCTTGCACACAGTCCAACTAGGTAACTTTTCACTAGGCCTAGTAAGTAAATGAGACGAAAGGAAGAATAAGAGTGATTACAAGGTTTTGTGGAGATAATAAAAGTTTTAATGAAGATTTAATAAGTATTATATTCTATCTAATTCATGAAATAATAGTATAGGTAGCTCAAACTTGCAAAGTACATGATAAACCCTTTAGGCCTTTAAAGGACCAAGAACCAATATGGGGTCCATCTTCATTTAAAAATATTGGTGGGGTATTAATATTATTTAAACATGTTAAATGAATTAAATTAGACCTTTATAATATTTTATATTTCAAGGAAACTTGTGGAAAAGTAACTTCTAACTTAAAAAGAGCCCAAACATGCAAAAAGGGTAGCAATAAGCTCGATGAGGTATCTTCAAATGCTCATATATTTTATAAGATTTTAAATGGGAAAAAAATTAATCGATAATTGTTATCAGGGCCAATTTTAATTAATTTTTTTCATATAATGGTAGGTTCAACATCAAATCTTTATGAATAAAGCTTAAGACAAAAAGCTACCTAAAACCCTACTAAAACCACATTCATGACCCAATGGAGAAAATAATATTGGAAAACTATCCTAGTGACATGGTTTTAAAATTAAATATATTTAAAAATGTAGAGGCCTCCCTTAGGATATCTCACACCAATATGAGTTGTACAAAATTGTACAAACAACATGTAAACTAAGGTTTTTTTTACCATTTTTTTTTGTTCAATAGTTTCTATAAGGTTTCAAATTATGAAATAAATCTTAGGAGAATTATTTAGAATTTTTATAACTCCATATAGTAATTTATTAGTAATAAATAATTATAGTTTTTCAAACAATAGCTTTACTTTCAGCTAGTCAAAACTAGCATAGTAGACACAAGGGTGAGAAGGGTGAAAACTCCAAGTGTGAGCCTTTTAAATCATGCCCAATTCCTATAATTAAATTAAGGATATTTATGGGTGTAATTAACTCCATTCCATTTATTTTCATGCAAAATTTAATCCAATTTTTAGGCCAACTGTGAGGGGTGATTGAAAAAGGAGTTTTTTAACTATAGACAATGATGGATTCCTTCCATGTGTTTTTAGATGAGTAGGAATGAAACCAATGAATTAAGATAAATTAATTAAGGCCTTATATCTCATTAAAATCATAATACCTATCCATAGTTAGTTTTTTGGTGTTCAAACATGTTCAAATTATGAAGGGAATTTTTTGAGCCAAGACTGAGAGTTTTATGGCACTTTTCATAAGTTTTATGACTTTTATGGACACTTGGTCCACCTAAAATTTCATTGTTCATTAAATACCTATTTATAATTCAATTTTAACCCTTTTTATTATATTTAAAAGTTTCCAAGTGACTTTTATACTTCCCTTTTCTATTTCTCCTCTCAAAGGCTATACATATTGACTCTTTTGGCTCTTTTGAGTAGCCTCTATTTGTTGATGGTGAAACCATGGAAAAAATTTTACTTTAATTTCTATTTAATAAATAAAATAAGTTATTTTTAATAATTACATGGTATAAAATTGAGTTTTGTTTCAATTTGTTGGTCTTGTAGAGTAGAATATGATCTTTTCTAACTTGTTATTCATTGTTGCCCACCAAGTGTGCATAAGATTAATTTTTATAAGTATTTTTGGTATTGTATTTAAATTTTATAAGTTAATTATAAATTTTTCATGAATTTATTCTCTCAAAATATCATTCATTTCCCTCTTATATATCAAACTACCTTTTTGAACCTAACATATGAAACACTGATGAAACAATCTATCTTGTGCTGTGAGTTTTATCTAAGAGAAGATTTGTTTTAATCTAAGTAGTAAGATAATAGGATGGAATAAAATATTTATACATCACATTTTTTATCTCTTTAAATTATTTTCTTAACCTTTTTCACCCAATGTTGATAGACAAGAAAGTACTTCAAAGAGTGAATCAAGGGAACTAGCCCTTTTAGTTATTCATCTCATCAAATTGTTACCCACATCAAGAGAGATATTTATATTATTACACTTGGATGAGGAGAGCTAGGCATCTCCTCTAGGAGTGTAATTTAGTGATAACAATTTTTTGGATGCTCAGTGGGACTCTAAGTCTTAGAATATTGTCCAAGATTGTTATTGGTCTTAGCATAGTTATATGTATAAGAACATATAAATTTAGTAGTTAGAGTCTCCACTAATGTTTTTAACTCTTTTTTTGATGATTAGTCCCTAATTTCTATACCAAAAGCGACCACTAGGTGTGATGCTTAAGGTATACATTTTAAGTTTGTGTAATTACGTCTATATTTTGTCAAAAGGTTTAGGTTTGTGAATACTCATCCTTATTAAAGATAATTGGTATTTAAGAAGTTTAAATTTATACTAAGATCAACCCTTAATACCCATAATTTACATTCTAATATGGCTAAAAACCAAAATTATGTACCTTTCATTGGATAATTTCCATTGAATCTTACACAATATGACCAAATTCTAGGAGAAACTGTTAAGAGTGTTCCATATTTTAGTGGAGAGGGTCTTATTACTACCATTAAAAACATTAGAAAAATAGAAATTTTTTGAAATATCTTTAATATAATTTAAGATAATGTGGCTATTAGATTATGGGAATTTTATTTTTAAGGTAAAGATTTATATTTATATGGGACTTTACCTGAAAATGCTATTGGTTAATGGGATGAACTAGTGATCTATTGAATAAGATAATTGGAGAGAAGAGTGATCAAATATCACTAGTTGAGAGATTGACCACTATAAAGAGGGAACCACAAGAGATAATTTAATATTTTAATACTATCTTTCAAAAAGCATGGGATAAGATCATAGCCCTTGTGAGACCCACCTCAAATCGTGCCTTCTTTTGCTATTTAAAAGGATTGAATAGCGATGTGTCCATGATGATTCAATCCATGGGTGGGATTACACTACATGCTTCAAATGAGATAGCCATCACTGCTAATAATTTTATTTGTTCAAGTATGAAAGATTTCTCCAAGGCCACAAATTCCTTTTTCTTCCTAATTTGGAACCTCTTAGTCAAGTTACATTACCTACCTTGGCTCCTTTGCCTATTAAAGAAAGGTCTACCATTTCCTCCAATAATGAGATCCATGATATCAAGAGTTTGATCCAAAGTTTTTCTAATGAATTAGTTTCCCTTGAAAGCCAAGAAGCTCAAAGTTATAAGCTATACTAGTAATACAATCACTTTGGACAAACCAATAGGCTTCCCTTTCAAGGTAATAATCAAGGACAAGGTCAAATCACTCAAGCTAGACCTTACCAGAGTTAAAATCCTAATGCTCTCTCATCTACTAAATATCTTATTCCAACTAAAAACAAATTTTTCTAAGAACAACCATCGTATCCCTCTTATGAATAAAAGCAATGCCAAGTTGCATATGCCAATGAAATGCCTAGTCATGGCATGACAATGGAAGGTAATCAAACATCTCAATTTTCAAATTTTGAGGTGCCAATACAAAATGGAATGAAAATTGGAATGGATAAAATACAAACATAATTTTATTCTACTCTCATAAATCATTTAGAAGGATATTTTTGTGCCATCAATCATTTAGGGAATTCAAACAATGTGAATGCTAGTGTATCCTCTGACACTAGGTCTAAGAGAGGTTTGTTGAAGAGACACAATAATAGAGGAACACTTTTGACCACTACATAATCTCCAATGTTAGGAGTGTCTAACCCAATCCCTGAAGAGCAATAAAATTAGTTGTTTTCTAATGTAAGGATAGCTCCTATAGATCTACCTTCACAAGCTACAACATAAGGTACTACTACTTCCAAAGAGACTCTTAAGGTGAGAAATCCTTATATCAATGTTATGTATTATATTAATAAGTTACATATGAGTATTTACTTATGGGATTAATTCAAAATACTGAGACAAAAAGACATGCTTCAAAAATAATTATAAAGAATAGGTAAACAAGTATGATCAACTAGAAATGAGAATGTTGTCTTGATGAATGGAACTCAGCCCATTGATGGACAAGTGAATAAAAATGATACGAATCCTCATTTTTATTTATCATTGATAATTGGTGATTTCTTAGTTCATAATTATATCAAAGATAGTGGGGCTAGTACTTCAGTTGTGCCCAAGTGTATAGAGCATAAACTAGGCCTCATGTATGAACCAATGTCCAATAGAGTCTTAAAATTAAATGGATCACCAAAAAAGACCTTAAGATTAGTCAAGCATTTGAATATGATATTACATATATTCCCTATGTTTTATATCCCTTAAGAGTGGTTGTGGCATATTTTCCTTCATACTTCACTCTTTGCTTATCAAGAGAGTTTACAGCTACGATAAGTAGATACTTGGTAGCCAATTAGTCCTATATGGTTTTTAGAAGAAATTATGGTACTGAGGTGAAGATTTAATAAGATCCTATTAATCACAATCAGCTTGAAGCATACATGCCTAAAATGGCAAATGTCAATTATGCCATTATTGATGAGGAAGAGCTTCATATAGATCAATCTTCAACATCTTCTCTTGAAAGAGTTATTTATTTGTATTTAGATCAATCGGGATATGAACATTATGAACATGATCCTAACAAATTCATAGAGAAAGTTGGTCATATAATGTATTTTATTTATGAGGAGGACTCTTTCATGGCAAAATTTATGAAGCTAAGTGAAGACATGGATAGGTTATGGTAGCTATTCTTTGATAGATCTAGAAGCAATGTTGGCATAGGCTATAGAGTAGTGTTGGTTTCACCATCTAAGGAAAGGTACTATTCCACTTTCATATTTCACTCCTCTTGTACTTTCAATGTGGTAGAATATGGGGCCCTAATTCATGGCTTTGAGTGGGGTAGAAATAGAGGTGTGAAATAATTACAAGTGTATGGTTATAGTGAGTTGATTGTGAATAAAGTAGGAGGCCAAAATATGATAAGAAAATTTTGATTAAGTCTTATAATAATAGAGTGTGGGAAATTATTTAAGATTTCTGAGATTTCAACATCTAATCCATCCCAAGAGATGAAAATAAACATGTCGATAGGTTGCCATCAAGTGGAGCTCAATTTTATATTACAAAGGGAATAGGAGAAGATAGGAATCAACCTCATCTCAAGGTGACTATAAGGACCTTCATACCTGATAATGTAACTAATTGGTAAGTGTTTGATATTGACAAACAAATAACACTTTTTATACAAGAGGAGGTGAATTTTTCTTCCAAGAATCAATCCAAATTGTACCAACAATATGGAAGGTATATTGTATAATTGAAGTCAAACAATCTCCCTTAAGGATTAGTCACACTTGAGAGTATATTAAATGATGATGATAAGTTGAAGAAAGGAAAGGTAAAAATTTATAATAAGCGATAAAAATATGATAAATTACAAATCTTGAAGGATAAGTTTCTTGCACTTCGGAAGGTATGTACTATTGAAGAGAAACATGCTTTCATTGAGTTATGAAAGGAGAATGTTGATGTCTTTGCATGGGAATATAGTGATTTTAAAAGGATTTGATCCAAACATAGCTGAACATACAAAGGCAAAATTGATCCTTAATAATTTGATTGAGTCCAAAATCATTTTCTTGATTAAGCATTCATCTTGGTCAGAAAAGTTAGTTCCTATTAGGAATAATAATTAGGAAATCAGGTTATTTTTTTATTTTAGTGACTTGAATAGGGTTTATTTTAAGTACCATTACCCTCTTCCTTCCATGTAGCAAATGTTTCATGTTATGGTAGGTAGTGAAAGGTTTTCTCTCTTTGAGGGACATTCTAGTTACAATCAGATTTTGTTGAAAGTAAGTGATAAATATAAGTCAAAATTTACTATTATATGGGGTCCATATGTTTATAATAAAATTAATTTTGTTTTTTGTAATTTTCTATCTACATTTTAATGTGGAATGGATATGGATTTTCAAGGAATAATAAATGACATTGTGTTGGTGTATTTTGATGATATCACAGTATTTTCTAAGGATGCAAAGGATCACTTCAATCATCTTAGCCAAATTTTTGAGAGATGTAGAGAGATATAAATCTCTCTTAATCCAAATATATATATATACATGTCCATGAAGGAATTTTTTTAAGATGCATTGTTTCAAAGAAGGGCCTGTCCATATATCCTGAAAGCGTGAGTGTAATCTTAGAATTGGCTTTGCCCAAACAAAAGAAATGTTTCCAAGGTTTATTTGGGAAAATTAATTTTATAAGGATTTTCATTTATAATTTTGGTAATTTATTCAATCCTATAACCTCTATGCTAAGGAAGGATAATGTGTTCAGTTGGACAAAAAGAAGGAAAGATAGTTTTGAAGAGATTAAATAAGCCATTGTCTAAACTCCAACTCTTATAAGTCTGAACTTATCAAATTATTTAAAATTGTATACCTTTGGTAATTAGTAGGTAATATATTCCACACTTATTCAATCAAATTAAAAAAAACTTGGAGTAGCCTATTGCCTTCTATAGTTAAGGTTTGGAAGGCTATGAGTTAAGATATACCTATGTTGTGAAATAAGTACTCTCAATTTTTATAAGTATAAATAAGTTTAAGAACATGTTATATAAAAAAAATATTCACATATTTTTATGTCATCCTAGTGTTAAATATTTCCTTTTGAGCAAATATTTGAATGAAAAAATGGTTGGTTGGATCACGAAAGTGATGAGTATGATGTTGAAATCAGGACAACGAAGATAGTGAAAGGAAAGGGGTTATGTGAGCATCTTGATTCAGATTTGAAAGAGAAAAAAGAGGTTATTTCAATAATTCATGATGATCCTATGATATGTTTACCTTCATCCATGATAATTTGGACACAATATAAGATCTATTTTCCTCAAACTAGTGAGTGTCTACAAGGTCTAGGTAGACATAAAAAAAAGGTACTTTAGATTATAATTTATTCCTTATGTGATTGGTGAAGAAGTATTTTTTAGGAAATAATTTTTAAGTGGGTTATTGAGGTGTGTTGAATTATATAATATTGATAAAATATTACTTGAATTTCATTACAGACTAGTTGGTGGTCACTTTGCTCTAAGAACTATAGTTGTTAATATTATGAGAGCTAGATACTTCTAGATTATTTGATTCAAAGACACCCATGATTGGGTAAGGAAATGTAAAAAAAATTCTCTATTTTAAGGTAAATTAAATCTCGTTTCCTTACCTCTTCATCTAATCAAGTTGACCAACCCTTTATCTAATGGGGTCTAAATTTAGTAGGACTAATCAACCCACCTTCTAGTGCTAGCCACAAGTGAGTGTTGACTACTACAAATAACTTTAGAAAGTGGGTGGAGGATATTTATCTCAAGGAAGAAAATGAAATTTTAGATATAGATTTAAATGAAGGCATAATGACAAGGTTTGGGGCTCCTTCCATAATAATTTTAGACAATGTGTTGGCTTTGTTTGGAATGAAGACAAGTGAATGGGATTTAAAACATGATATATATCTTAGTACTTCCTCAAAATATTATCCACAAGGGAATGAAATAGATGAGTCCACCAATATGAATCTAATTAGGATCATAAGGAGAACAATAGAGGAAAATTAATGGACTTGGCATTCCAAGTTAAAAAATAACTCTTTGGGCTGATAAGATTACCCCCAAGAGAGCAATTGAAAACTCACCATATACACTTGTTTATGGGAGATAATCTAGATTGCCTATTCCACATTAGCTACTAGCCTTGGATCTCACTTATCAGCTAGATTTGGAGAAGGAAAGCATGAAAGTCAAGTTATGTGAGTTGATGGAGCTTGAAGAGATAAAAGATTGAGCTATGAAAACTATGAGAACTCACTAAGATCAAATAGAGAGATACATTGAAAAAAATTCTATCAACAATCTTCCAATATGGAGACACTATCTTAAAGTGGGATGAATATAGAGATAAACTTGGAAAACACACAAAGTTTGATGATTTATGGAGTGGCCCTTATGTTATCACCCAATACAAGCAACACAATGCTTTCCAGCTCTCAAAGTTGGATGGAGAGTAGAATCATGTCCTAGTGAATGGGATATATATAAAACATTAATATTAAGGTTATCCTCTATTTTTGTACATCATTTATGGTTTTCCTTATTTTTCCTAAGTGTTTATGCACATGTGTGAGTCTTTTTTATGTCTTGCTTTGTCTTGTGTTTGCTTGGTGTGTTGTGGTTGTTTTGTGTTTGTGTGTGTTTTAGGGAATTTTTTTCTTGTTTTATTTAATAAATAATTGACTTCCTTGTCTTATGATAGGATAAGTCTACTTGTTTTTATTATAGCATTCATATTACCCCTATGAGTCACCAATTTATTAATGAAATTTGACTTTTAGTTAAAATTGAGGCACCACTAGGTAAAAAATTGAGTTTTAAGTGTTTTAGGGGATTTAATGTTTGGTCATAAGGTATATCATAGGTCTTTTAATGTTATAAAATGTTATATTATCCTTGGTCAATTATTTCATTAGCCAACATGTCCTTTTGAGTCATTTTAGGGGTTCAAATTGAGCATTTAACGAGTTGTATAGATATCTTTGGAAGTCCAAAGGTTAAAAAATGTGATTCCATGTCCCATGTTTTTAATTAAGTCTTAATAAACTAAAATAACTAAAATGTGGTTGGTTATTCAATTAAAATTGTAGTTTTGTTTAGAAAAAGGGAGATTTTACCACTTTTACAGCTCCTTGAGAAGTTTTCCATGTGGAAAAGGATCACACAATGCCTTTTCAGCTTCCCAAAGATTAGTTCCATGTTTTATTTGACCTATAAGTTCCATTTATTTCTCAAAA
Organism: Torreya grandis; assembly: GCA_037957365.1. Classification (NCBI taxonomy): domain Eukaryota; kingdom Viridiplantae; phylum Streptophyta; class Pinopsida; order Cupressales; family Taxaceae; genus Torreya; species Torreya grandis. The sequence goes on along the minus strand of JARHVA010008933.1, from coordinate 299,685 downwards.
TCTTTGTAATTAATTTCACCCTTCTTGGTAAGAAAAAGTGACCTTCAGATTTGCACTTGGTATGGTCAACACAAGAGGATTTAGGAAAAATTATCTTACGGGTGTATTATACACTCAATATACTTCCATTTAATGTTTGGTTGTATAGGAATGGTGGTCTATGATTTATGAACCATTCCCATCAACCCGTCAAATTTGTTCGGTAATCTTTGCACCCTATATTTTTTACTCTTATTTGTGAAAGTCCATACAATTATATTGTTGACATTGGTTCCATATGAGTTTTACTCTCTTATATCATGTTATCCATGATTTTTTACACATTTGGATTTGATTTTACAATCCAATTAACTCAATTTACAATGAGGAGTGAAGGAGTGAAGTTATCATCATTTATGCCTTGTTCCAAAATGTTGGGATTTTGAAAAAGTTTTTATGTGAATATAAGATGATGTTACACATGCCTAAAATCCATATGATCTCCCCTTCCCATGTTTGGTTTCATCATATTATACATTGGAGCAATTTCCCACCCTTGTATTTCTCCATTGTTAAATATCTACCCAACTTTAGTGGTAGTCACCTATATAAGCTTGTTAAACTTGTTCATGGAATAGAAATCAAAGTATATTAGTTTTCCAATACATAAAAGTTGTAAAGGGTTCATATATATTCTTGTAAAGTGTACAAGTGTGTTCACAAGTTCATTAACTATGCTAAAATAGTAATGAAAAATGATGCCTACCTTGTTCCAAGTGTTTACAAATAATTTGCATGTTGAAAGGAAGGTTTTAATCTTTTTTTAAGAGGTCCTTGTTTTAAATCATGTGTGGAATTTTTATAATAGGTTTGAGATACTCTTAAGGTATTTTTGTCCATATTTGTCCTCTATCTCACACTCACTATCCATATACAAATCATTTTCACCTACAAGAATTTCATGATGATGCCATCAGAGCCTTAGTGTTAGTTTCAATTTTTTTGAAGACGTGAAAGGTTCATTTGAGGGTATGCATAGAGTCCTTGGACCATTGAAATCAATTGACAATAAATTCAGCTCATTCCATGAGAAGTAGAGAAGCTTTACTATATGTATGTAAGGATACTCACCTATAGGTGTATCAACAAAGCTTTGGGGATTATTGTGTGAAGGATTGAAGAATGAAGGAAGCCTAATCTTTGTTTCAAATATGTAGATTGACTATTTCAAACTTGTTTGAACTATGAAAGAGACCAAAAGGTTTGTAGTTATCTTGAAGAGACAAGTGATTTAATTCTATGAAACCCTCCCTAAAGTATAAAAATAGAAGTATAAAGGGTTATTATATACCCTATATAATGATGTTACACATGGTCTCAAAGCATCTAAATAGGTGAATGTTTTAGCCTCTAGTGTAGATAATATCTATGTCAAAGGTGGGAATCATAAATTCAATGCCAAGTGAAATTAGAATACCTTAATGTTGCCTATAAAAAAACTAAAATCAAGCATTGATATCTATAGGACTTAGATCTAAAAGTGACCTTGTGCCATAGTTTAATCATTCTAGATCATGCCAACATTTGATAGTGGTTCAAAGTGTTTCTAGTTTCACTCATGACTCTAGTAATCATTAAAGGAGAAGGATAGACTATTATTTTTCTTCCCATGGACACTTTTAGTCTATACACTATGGAAATAGACATCTATAGATTTTAGATAGGTAAGTCAAACAAACAATTACTTAGGAAACGGGATTTTATGGTATTTAGCCACATAAAGTTCAAACCTCATATAGGCAACTGGTGACCTAAAGGAATACAATGGAGAACCATAAACATATTGATGAACCTTAGATGGGGAAAAGTACACCTATAGTAGGGTATTAAGGGTAGAGGTGTCTCAGTCATAATAAGAAAGTTCAATTTGTGAACCCAAAGAGCACATAGATGAATGCTTGATCATCTAGACAACTTGTGACCTAATATTTTATGTAAAATTAACTAGTGTAAAGTAAATATTTTAATTTCTAAACATTGGTCATAATAATAAATCATTCATTAGATGCCAAAGATGACATATTATTCTTTATTGTCTTATCATCTTGGGATGGTTTTGATACAATAATATTGCTTTGATGTATAGATTCAAATATTGGTGATTTCATAAAACATGCATTTACACATTATTCAATTACATTATAAA
>JARHVA010008933.1:267500-287500 GCA_037957365.1 Torreya grandis | reverse complement strand
GTGTGTGTGTGTGTGTGTGTGTGTGTGTGTGTGTGTGTGTGTGTGTGTGTGTGTGTCTGTGTATGTCTGTATGTATGTGTGTGCGTATATATATATATATATATATATATATATATATATATATATATATATATATTTCCAAGAGTTTTATTGTGTTCATGTAAATGAATAATTATAATAAGGATGCCCTCAAACACTTTGAATTTGACTGTGTATCTTATATTTTATTGTTAGCATGGATGCCTATTATATGACAAAATCTTTCATATTTATAAGGACAAGTAAGGGTACTATGAAAAACCATTTTATGGAATTTTAATTTTCACCCTCAAAATTTAGAGTGTCTATATCCATCTCTGAGTTTAAACAAATTTCAAAAAAAATTAACACATTCCAAGATTATGAAGGAATCCATTTAAATTAGAAAAAACATTACATACTAGTCACATAGTTGGAACAATTACCAAAACATTAAAATCTAAAAAATACATTTTCCTCAATCATTTTAGAGCTATTAATAGCTTTTTATGTCCATGATGATTTTTCTTTTAACAATAAGTGCATTGTCATCTATCATACACTTAGTTAACACAACTAAATGCACTAGTTCATTTTATTATTTTTTAAATATATGGATAGGCCTTAGATGTGATGTGTGTGTTATGTGTAAGGTATAGAACATTTTTTGGTCAAACTTTAATTATTTTAATGATACTATCAATAGTTACATTTAACAATTCACATTGTATTAGAGAAAAAATATAATTACAAAAGTTTATAAAGTAATGAAATCGATGAAATCATGTCTCAAAATCAATGTTGGAGGATAAAACTAACTCAAAACATCAAAAAGTGTCCCATAAAATCATATGAAAATAAATAAAATAACCAACCATTAGAATATTTGGCACAAGTTGCAACCATAGGAGTCAAAGGCAGAGGGTCATCTTTGGAAAGTGGTGACCAAGCATGTGGTTTGACATTAAGAATATCTAGAGAATTCCATCCATCCATCCAAGTGGTCGTCATAAATAGTGATAAGCCAACCATCAGTAGTTTGTGGAGGAACAATAACACTCGCTTGTGATGAATATGAAGTACAAATATTAGATTCTCCATGAGAACTCCAACTAGCGCCTAACGGAGGGTGAGGTAAAAAGTGGCTCCTACTTCAGGATTGAATTTTAATTCTATGCCTCCTGGAAGGAGGTGACAATAGCCCATGGGGAGGGTTATCTAAAAGAACTCTACTCATAGTGCAAGGGGTAACCCCTTAGTGATCAATGATTTCTTGTAGGTGGCTAAGGTCCAACATGATTTTCTCAACTTGTGCTTGAATCTACAATTAAACTAATGAAATAATAATAACTTTATCTATAAAAAATGAAATTACATAGGCCTCATGATTAAAAATAACATTATTTCTAGAATTTCAAAGATGAAAGAGGATGGTAGCATGAAATAAATACAAGAGAAAGGAAGTACATGCCAACCAATTGGAAAAATTCCCAAAAAGTGACTAACATCAAGAGAAAGGAATAGGATGATAAGGTCGTAATAACAAATGAATCCATTGATAGGTAGACTGAGCTTTAGGACAAAACCAAAAAGGATGTTTAAAATATTTTATTTCATTACAAGATGGATCGAAAGCCTAAGGAATGTGGAGGTGGAGCATCATCTCATCGAGGGGGAGTCACTAGTAAATTAATCACCACAAGAAATGAGGTAGCCTCAGCTCTAGGCCAACATGCCACATGTGATTAACATGTGTAAACCATGTCTTGGAAAAGGAATGGACACCCCAGTGCTTGTTGAGTCTGTCAGGAGTTGTAGCTAATGACCTTATCACCATATAAATAATCCTAGGAGAGTAAATTTTAAAGTGTGTACCATAGTTCCACCTATAAACATTCCATCAAGACAAAGGTGTTTATAGACCATGTTTATGTAGCATAACATCAAGGAGAAATGATACCATTTCAATGTCCAAGGTTAAAACATTAGGTTTCCCTTCCCATCAACCATGGTACTTAATTGAGGATTTTTGTTTAATAATCACTACAATTAAATTAAAACAATAGATATTTTTTTATCAAGAGAAATTATTTCAACTCCATCAATCCTTTTATATTTACTTATTATTTAGTCTATGATCACATTTATGACATCCAGTACTATCATAAATTTTCCCATCAAGGAGTTACCATACCTTTATTTTTATTCTTTAAGGACCTTGTTGGGAATGTATAGAACATGTTTCTAGACATTACCTTTAAATTTTATAAGCATGCAATCATGTTTCACATATTCCTCTTACATTATTGGTACAATGTCAAACACTTCAAAGGGATTTTATTAAATCCCATAATTAATAATAATAGAAGTATTCAAAGAATGTTGAAAATAACTTGTGTATGTGTCTATCAATAAATACACAAGTTAAATATAAAATTTTGAATTTTTGAATTCATTAAAAATAAATAATTTAAATCCATAGAGAAAGGAGCATTTAATTGAAAATTTATTCAATCACATGGCAATGTTATATTAAATCTAGAAGAATATAACCAAATAAAAGCTAAGGAATATTCCCAAAAAAATATTTCAAACTTTAGGCAAAACTATATAATTGTTAATGGAATATGTGTTTTAATTATTTTTATTGGTTGAAAAATAAGTAGCTTAGTTGAAAAGTGAAACTTATAGTACCATAGCATAGAAGGGACTAATAATAACATTTAATTAGTTGGTTTTAGGGTATAAGACATCCATTACATATAGAAAAGGTTACGAAGATGATGCCCCCATGTTATATGAAACATATACTTCGAACTGATATATAATTAACATAAAACCAACATGAAAATGTTTTTTTATAATAAATTTAAAAAAAATAAAATTATACAAAAATATAATTAGATGGAAAGAAAATTATTTAACATCTAATATTTAAATATCCTTCTTTGATTCAATTTTTAAAGAATGGGTGCAGGTATTTTATTTCACATATAAAATATACTAGAAGATTGCTTCAATTTTTGCGCCAAACATGACATAGTTATATTTTTGAACCTTCATGACATGGCATGCCATGGTACATGCATGCATGCGCGTGCGCGTGCATGCGCGCGCACACACACACACACATAGACACACATATTAAACAAGTAAGTACATTGGCTTTGGAAGGTAGTTAGGGTTTTGTACAAGGATTTTAAATGTCTCCAAATGTATTACAACACCAACTCAAACAAACATATGATAAGGCAAAATATAAAAAAATAACTTAAAGCGAACCAAACAAAAACCTTTTGTAAAAGGTTGTGCAATAGATAGTGGAACCAAACTCACTAATTTAGGTTTTTGACTAGTCACATAACTAGGTACAATGAAATATAATTATTAAATTTGAGTATGAAACTAATATGAAATAAAAATATCCGTAGTGAATTTAATCAAGACAAGGGAATTGTTAAGAAATAGTCTATAAAACATCTTTAAAAAAGAGCAAGCCAACATCTCGTAGGTGCTATAAAATAAAAAATATATCACTCTAAGTTCCACCTATATTAGTTCCTTTTTGTAATATATTATTGGATCAATTATATTTTTGTGACTTCCCTATTTTCCCCTCTAAACTATATTCCAATCCTCCTTATAATCAATATATTTTTCAAGAGGGAATGAGATAGAAATTATGATCGTAATAATAACCTAAAAAGTTTGACATAAAAATAAATAGCCTTTACTTTTAGATAGAAATTTGTATAGTTATACCTTGGTTTTTACCATTATATGATTTGGATTCATCATGTTTCATGAATCTTTATTTATAGATACAAGATCCTCAGTTGTGTAAGGATATTCATGAGCATCTGAGGACAATTTTGAAGTACCACTCATGGTATCAGTGCCTAGCAAAATAATTAGCAGAATAATTTATAATAAAAATCTTACAACATTTGTTACAATGAAAATCCACTAGTTGAAAGTTTGACATCATTGTTCTAACCCTTTGGTATATAAATAAACAACAAAAGCATGCAGAAAGAACAAAATAGATAACAAAAATGTGAATCATGTTTGGAATCTTTATTTATTATGCAGATACAGACTCAATTTCAATGAGATTTCAAGGAATTCTCAATGACAATTCTCTTAAGTGGTTCCATGATGTTCATATTCAATCAGTAAAGACATTAAACCCTTTGGAAAACTAGTTTATAACACACTTTTCTATTAAAATTGGTGAAAACTTATCATGTGCCTAAATTAAAAATCTCAAATAATGATATAGATAAATAATTAGTTAATATGTGATAAGATAAAAAAATTATGATATAAAAAACAATATATCTTTATTCAATATTTTTGTTTCCACTTCAAGAATCAATCATGTTTTCCAGATTCAAATCGTTTGATGAAATATGTCATACAATCAAAGAACATGAGGTCAAGTTATTTAATTTGAACAAGCTAAAGTATACTTAATTATTGTGTTTAAAACATAAAATTAAAATGTAATCACAATTCTAAGAGATAAATAAATGAAATATATAATGAATCTAAGATTACAGTTAATGTTATCTCACAACCAACATAAAATCTTCAATTATAAGCTCCACCAAAGACGCAATTTTATAGTTTATCATTGCATCCTCATGTATTGTTTCAAAATATACTAAAATGTAAAATTATCACACTACTCCCACCAATTGAGGTGGACATGTCTAGAAAACAATCTAAAATTTTGATATTAATGCATATTGTGACTATCATAGATGTATTAGACATTCTAAAAATATTTATTTCAATATTAAACACAAGATTCAATAAACTATAGAAGAGAATATTATTGATATTTTCTTACCTATGTAATAGGCTAAGCCATAAGTAAATGACAATGCAAAGCTCCAAATGTATAAATATCCTTTTCCAAATCATAGATAAAAAAATAATAGGGATAATTATGACCTAAATTATGCATACAATGCTTATCCACCTCCTTCTATATATGGACATCCAATTTATAGCATCATTGGTATAATTACAACAAATAAAGCATTATATTATATGGTTATATTTGATGATGGTGAATGTTTTGATGATTATTTAAATACACATGCACTCTGTATTCAAGTGATGTCAACAATCAATCTATACATAGTGTAATGGTAAATAATTAATCAAGAAAAAATGTGCAAACCATGACACCCCTCAACTCTATCTTTTTATAAAAATCATTGTTTATGAAATATTTTAAAAGTTTATAAAAAAATTGATTCTTATACATAGGATACACTTGGGAATATAGAGCTACCTTAACAAGAGGGTGCTCTCATAGTGCCCCCTCAACTATTAGTTATACCAATGACTAGAATGTTTGATATGCTACTAGGATTTATTTAGATTAAAAATATTAGATAAATACCTTCCATAGTCCATAAAATTTCTCAATTATTTAACAATTTTGGGAATATTGGTTTATTATCCCTAATTTAGTTGAAGGGTCTAAGTAGTAAAATCAGTCAATAAGTATGCCAGAATTAACATACTAATTGGTTACTTATGATTATTATTTAGATTTTTTAAAAGTAACAAGTGAATAGAAAGAAACATAACATTGATTAGAACTATGTTGATCTGATTGAGACAAGGGTTGATATTGACTATGCAAGACTAAGACACTATAATAAAATAAGATCTAGACTTCATTTTATGATTTGATAGGAGCACTAGAACTAGACAAGAGTGGAACTGATGTTATAGCCCACCTCTGGCACTATTGTCCCAAGGATCTGAGCTTTTTTTGTTTTGTTCATCATGTTTGTGTGACCTTATCTATGAATTTTTGGTTGTTGGAACTCTATAGATATTTATGTAGAATAGATTATTTCTTAAAATCATATCTTCTATTGTGATTTTACCCATTTTATGCAAGAGGGGGTAGGTTAGTGTGTGTAAGATGAAATATACATGATTCACACTTCATGTGTACACATGCTACCTAAATAACAATACTCAAAAGAGGGATCAAACCATATGTAGTTATCCTACATGATGTGCTTTATGAAATTGAGTTTATAAAGATGGAAAATAATATACTGGATTTACTTGAGATGGCTAGGGACTAGTGTAGGAAATTGAATAAGCTTGTAAGTGTATTGGCTAGTTGTATGTAGACAATAAGGAAGATTTATTGGGTGGTCTTGTTTGTGTTCTTGATTTTGTAGTGATAGTTTCAACCCATTTTTAAATGATCTTTGAATTGGATTTTATAGGGATTTATTTGTCATAAATTGAATTTCATCGCATTAGGTTGACAAATATAAGGATGGGAAACTGGAAGGAGTTGACCATTGTGTCCAAAAATGAACTTGGGTAATAGTGATAAAAGTTGATAGGAGTGGCATTTCCACTATAGTCCTAGTGTGGCACTATTGTCCTAAGTAAACAAGACCTAGGGGGATCTATTAGTCATGGAAAGAGGAGTTTGGCTTAGGTAGGATCGAGTCTGAAAGGCTATGGATGAATGGAAATTAGTGAAAAAAATTGTATGAGGGTTATGAGAGAAAGAAAGAGGGACATAATGATTGGGTGTCATTAACCATTATCAAGTTATAAAATTTTCCATTTTATATGACTACACTCAAATACATTCATGGTAATCAAGTGGTCAAAATTCTAGAAATCCTATATGATTATCCTTTAAAAAAAATGATTTTTATTCTTACTATAGAATAGATTCTTCACATAATCAATGAGTAATATGGTAAGGAAATGTTTTATATAAATAATCGAGAACATGATTTACATATTCTAAATCACATTACAATTTCTTCATATACTAGTGAGATTGAGCATATTATAGAATCTCCATTAACTTATGAGTACGAAGATATGCCAAATTCATTTTACCTATATACTTATGAGAATGATACAATTAAACATGAAAATATTTAATTATTTTAAACAAGTATGGTACTTTGTCCTAAGATGAAAGTGCAACACATAATAGGTTTTCATCTCTTAAGGCAAAACAAGTTAGTTAAAGAGTTTCACCATAGTTACATACCCTATTACATCTTATCCTATGGAACTTGAGCATTCATGACAACATGAAAATATGTGTAGTGATTCATATGGTTTAATTATTGTAAATGATTATAATGCAGATATGAAGGCATCTACAATTACCACTTCTTTCTAAAAATAACTCATTTTTTTATATCATACCATGGGTTCTGCATTCATTCCCATCAATATTATAATTGGTTAGATCATAACATTGTAATTTTTACATAGATTCCTTTATTCTAATTCATTTATAGTTTTTATCCCTTATCAAAATATTCTTCTATCCCTTGAATTCATTTTTCTCTTTGGGCAATTTCCTTCTTGATTTTCAAAATAATTCAATCAATCTAAAACAACTATGTTATAAACTCTTTCAATGATCACTCTTGGTCACTATTACATACTTAATATATTGTTCCTTTCATTACACCTACATGACCACATACTTATTTTACTTGAGAAAATATAGTTTTTCCCCATTGAGGAGCATGTACATTGGTATCTATCTTAATCATTTTAGTTACATTGATATGATTCATTTCATAAATACATTGGAGGCACATTGTTTACCTTCCTTAATGCCTTATTATTATTATTATTATTATTATTATTATTATTATTATTATTATTATTATTATTATTATTATTATTATGATTATTATTATTATTATTATTATTATTATTATTATTATTATTATTATTATTATTATTATTATTATTATTATTATTATTTATCACCTCATTATAGTCTGTTTAAATGCCTCCCTTATCACTATTTTTGAATCCTTATTTACTAACATTTTAAATATTTTATAGAAATATGGAAAAAGTTTTAAATATTACAAAAAGTTAGACGTATCAAATATTGAAAATATTTCAATATATATAGAGAGAGAAATATTTGCAATATTTGATACTTCTAACTTTTTGTAATATTTAAAACTTTTTCCATATTTGAAGAAGACCTCTAAGAATTTTCCAATATTTGTACCTTATATATTTCAAATGTTATCTATTCTATGCTATGTATATATGATATTTGTTTTAATTAAATACTCAATTAATTTTCACAAGATATTAAAGTGTGATACAGTATATAAATTTACATAGTTTTTATGTCATGCCTCACTTGTTACCTAAAAGCTTTGCTAAGTTATGGTAATTTATTTATTTGTGAATAATTTAACAAATTATATCTATCCACAACCTTTATATATTTTTGAGATACATATCCTGTAGATGCTTTTCTAATTACTCAAAATTTTCATGTGTTAAATGAAAATGTTAAATTTGATAATAATGACATTGATACATGTGTTTGATATAGATTTATCTCATTTTATTTTTGAATATTCATACTTTACTAGATAATAAGATAGATATTTTGTGTTTATTATGTGTACCCTTTGGCATTGTATATTTGAATATTACTTTCAGGGCATCATTATGCAATTTTCCTTTGCTGCTTGGCATTATGTGTTTTTGAGACATGCATGTGTCCCTTGTGTGTTTCACTTGTGTCTAATATGTGAAATATTATTCAAATTTTTGAGACATCATATGAAATTTCTTATATATTTATTACTTATTACAAAAATTCCATGGTTCCTATCACGCATTACTTATATGTTTTACTTTCACTTTAGTGCGATTATACATATAATGCACATGATGCTTATGCACTTCAATGATATGTATATCTAAAAAATTCAAATTACATCCTATATTCAAATATAATGATGTCAAAATTTCAATGTGTTACTAGATGATTACATATTTTACATATTATGTCAATCTTATTTTTAGGTAAGTGACTTGTAGTCATTGTGTCTCAAATCAAAGTAGAGGCATTGTAATGGATTTTGTCTAGAGAAGTAAATTCCTCATGAGTAAAATCTAAAACTTATGGAACTATATAGTTTTCCAAATTATGACATGATTGATAACTTCCAAATTATGAGGGCATGTGACATAGATGTATATTTATTCATACGTTTAAAAAAGATGGAATGTTTCAAATTGTTACATATTTCAATAGTTTCAAATTTTGAATGGCATTCAATATCAATTCAGTATAATATAAATAGCATGGTGTTCATTAATTTCCAAGTTACAATATTAAAATTAAAAATTTCTCAAAGTTTCAAGGTTGTAAATTTCAAATGTAACCTAGATCCATTTGTGGCAGTGTGATTTATATTTAAGATGCAAGAAAGCCATGTTCTATAGTCTAGTACACTCAAAATCTATGGTTTCATTTCTTTTATATATACAGACACATTTATTGGATCCACCCTTTTAATAATTTTACATAGTACACATTTAGATGAAATTTTTATAATATAATATTTTAAACTCAATTACACTCCTAGGTTTTTAAATTTAAACATGATCACTCATAGTTGGCAATAATTAAAAGATTTATCCAAATTCCTCAATAAGGGATAAAACTTTTGTCCACATTAAATTTATAGAAAAAATATATTTCATACTATTTTAAGTGTATACGTTTCTTTCTCTCTTTGTCAATTTAAAAATATCAAAATTTTAATTCTCAACTTTCAAATATGAAGAACAACTAATTTTAGTGGCTTTATTGCACATTTCATGTATAATCTTATGATAACAATCTTTGCACAAAAAAATAAAACATGCATTCACACTATTATTTATATTTTATGTTTTATACTATCATATCAATATCTATGTTGAATTCATTAACACCACACTTGATTTGAATTAAAATGTGTTTGCATATCAATTTTCCATCAATTATGTGTGTGGATTTTATGGTTGGGATCATTTAAGATAATAACATATAGATTATATGGAAATTTATCAATTGTAGGATTAGATCAATAGATCCTTATATAATCTAGGAATATGTTTGGATTATGAAATATCCTTTGGTTTATACAAATCTTCTATAAAACAATCATGAACCCGTGAGAAGAAAAATATGACATAATAGTGGAAAATTATAACAAATAAAATGGTTCAAGTAGAGTTTGGAAAATTATATCCCTATATAATCCAAATTAGAATGAAATTAATACTTTTTCCAAACTCATTTAACTTATTTATCCTCAATCATGAACAAACTAAGTGGAGTTGGAAAGAAATATTTTTATGGAGTGAACTAAAAGAGAATAGAACATAAGTACATCTAAGGAGTTCAAATATAATTTATTCAATTAGGGATTTTGATATATAAGTAATCATGTCAAAATTGGAGGGGATTGATGTAGAGTGGTTCTTTTGATCCTAGAAATTGTAGGCAATAAAACTATGATATGGATAAACCTACAAAAAAGAGGACTCACTAACTTCATGGATAAAATTAAAGGATGTGACCCACATATCTCTATAGAACTAGAAAAGCCATGGAAAAACTCAGAATGTCACTATGAGCGGGTCTATTTAATGACCTCTTAGGATAATATATCCCAAGTTATATTCAAGGCATAGAGGCTAAACATATACAAATTTAAATGTGATACTAAGGAATACATGGATATTTTCCTGGAAGACAAGGAGAAGTTAATTGAATTTAAAGGAGACAACCTAAAAGACTAGATATATATACCCTAAATGAATTCATCCATTATGTTATTAGGTGTGTAACCCTTGATAATATATTTATATTAGCTTTCTCTTGAAATTATGCATTCTTTAATCATTTTAGGTATCAAAAATGGCTTACTTTCCCATTATATCTATTATTATGTATGCAAAATTTAGTGTTTGATGTTCAAATCCAAAATATTATTCTTCCTTTAGATATGTTTTTTATCTAAATTATTTTATAGCATGATAAATCTCAATCCATTGGACCTTCATTAAATATTAAAGATTTTGACTCAGTCCCTAGTATCATTTAGTTTAGGGGATGAGGGGGGAAGGATAAAAACATTAAAAAAAACATAAAATTATATAACTATATAAACTACATATATTTGTAACCCCTCTGATAGAAAAAATAAACTATTTTGTCTAGCTAATAAACCTCTTGGTGAGGAATCTTATACTTCTGACCATGTTGATAGTTCTATTCATGCCCATATATTTTATTCTATTAGTAATAATTTTACTAATAATGAGTTACATGGTAGTGAATATTTTGGAGAGCATACTCCTTGTGATAAAAATACAAACTATGATGAGAAATAATGTGATAAAGACTATGGAAATTTATACAAAAAGATGACAAATTTTTAAACCATTGAAGATAAAACATTGGAAAATATTCTCTCTTTAATAATGATGTTGACATTCATAAGAGAATCATGAAATGAATAATGAAGAATAATTAGAAACTAAAAGACACAATTAATCAAATTTAATTGAAAATTAGTCGAGGATCCACTCGTTAAGGATAGTCAGTCAAGAAATAAGTGGATGTATCTAAAAAAATCATCAATATAAACAAGTTTACTTTGCTAGAGAATGGGATGATTTAATTAGAAAAGGATAAACATAATATTGATTATTAATTCATCATCTTTTTTAGATGAGTATATCAACCATAAATAAATTTTTACTAACACAATTCTTGTTAAGGATTCCATCCATATTAAGAAATATGAACACATGGTTTTAAGAACTAATAAAACATTGAAAAGTTGAGATAAAAGAAATTAGACTAAGAAGGAGATGGAGGATTTAAAAAAAGAGGATAATATCATTAACATCATGATTGATGAGTGGAAGGTATCAATAATATTATTTTTAAACAATAATTTTTGTTTAAGATCCTTTGTTTTAGATGGTGTGTTAGATGTATATTTGTTGTTGATCAAGAATGTTTTATTTGGTATTCCTATTTTGGATTTTTTCTTAACGATTTTTGGATTAGTTTTTATAGACATATCTCTTAGATTATTTCTTGTATAAGGGTTGGGACCACTTCGATTACCACTTTTTATCTCTTATAAAACAAATATTGTTATTTCTTTGTATTTTTGAATTATATTTTTAAATGTGAAAGGTGATGCCCAATAATTAAATCAAGGGAATAATAAATTGTGTTCCCTATAACACATGGTATAATAGTCACTTTTTATATAAACTTTCTCTGTGTAGGTGTATCAACATAATCATATAAAAAAATATCATGTCTTATATCATAAGCCTCATAATCACTCATAGAATACTATGGATGGTAAATAACTCTTGGAATCGCAAGACTCTATGGAATATTTTTTAGAGTGGGAGAGTATATGGTTGACTATGTTATTTATTAAATATTTTGACTATGATGTTATCATAATACGTGATAAATAATATAATTAGCTATGTGAGTCATATATGACTCTCCAATTTAGTGAAATTTCAAGAACTCTATTTATAGGAGATTCAAATACTCTCCTTTGAACTAGGTGTATAGAAAGATCTTAAATATGTGTAACCACTAATTATGTATTGTGATAATGAATAGGTGAAACTAAAAAATATATATAGTGATCATAAATAGGTGAAACAAATAAATATATTGGTGGTCAGGGTGGAGAATAAAATGTATGTAGTTAAATATAGTATTCATATAAAATCCATAAATTTGGAATCACATTGTTATAATGTATGGACTTGATACATTACTAAATTTTAGATGGTACTACATGGAAATTGGGTATCAAAGTGTCTTATAAGAACTCATCAAATATAGTTTACTAAATAAACTTGGACTAAATTATCCACTATTACAAATCTCACCTAGCAATGTAGTATAATAGAAGTGAGAGTGCCTTGTATCCATCCATAAAATTCCTTAAATACTCATCTTGCATCTAGTAAATCCTTTTTTTTGTATATAAGAGTGTTTTTAAGTGTCTCTATACACATATTTTTTTCTTGAACGATTGTCAACTATGACACTATCTATAGGGTGAAAATTAAGGTAAGTTTATGTAAAGAGTGAATTAAGTTCTGAATAATCCTTGGCAATATCACTATAATCAAATGTTATCATTATGGCGATGTACCTATAACACAACCAAAATACCATCTATTGGGTCTCCATAAATTTTAGGACATGGATATAGATTTTATGTATATTTTACCTCTGAAGTATCTTGAGTTCTTTTTCTGTCATGGTTAGAAAATCGATAGGATAAAATTTTAAGCTTTGAAATTTCATTTTCTTGTGGTATAGAATCACCATAATGAACCCAAAAACTATCAAGACAACAAATTACCAATAGGTAAAGCTTCTAAAAATAATAACTTGTATTCATTTGTATTGAATGACTTAAAATAATTAAAACCCAAACCATGCTTAAATAAGCTTCAAATAAAAATTATAGTTGACATGCAAATATTTGAAAACATTAAAACCTAATATAAATGTTTATTTTTAAAAAATACTATTTATAGTATGTTTCACATGAAAGCACACACAACTCTAAAGATATTCCAAAATACTCTAAACACTAAAATTAGTCTATTGGATGAAATTCAACTGAAGTTGACATCCAGTCATAAAATTATACATTTTCTAAAAATAAAAAAATTTCAAAAAATCATTAAATGTTAATTTTGGACCATTTGATAATCATGTATGGCATCTAAACATATTTAAAACAACTATAAGAAGATAAATTCTCTTATGAAAACATCAAAATTTTCTATATGGTCATTTTGGTACATGTAAGATCTCAAATAAAGCTACGAGTCAAAAGCTATGGCCTCCAAAAGATTGGCCTATTTTTTTGCATCATTCTCCTACGGTTGAAAACAACTCAGATCCTAAAAGTTTCCCTTATTATACTTCTTCCATTTTTCTTTGTGAATATTATTTAGCTCCCATTATATAATTTAAGTGTTTTATTCTTGATGCAATCCTTCCCATTGTGCCATATACCTATTATAATTCTATTACCTAGTTCTCATTGTCTACATATCCAAAACGTACACTATATTTTCCTTCTTCTTTAGAACTTACTGCTACCAATTTAATTCTTCATCTTCATCACCTTCATCATCCTATCCAAATAATTCATATAAATTTGAAACACTAAATACTAAATATATATAAAAGTTCTATGGTAGAATCAACTCATAAGCATTGTTATTGATTCTCTTCATAATTCTACATGGCCCAATTTTCTTGTACTCCAACTTGTTGTACGTGCCTTTTCAAAATATTTATTTCCTCAAGTAAATAATTACCAAATTTCCTTATTCAAATACCTTGTATATTATTTTGAAACCTAATATTGATTTATATTTCTCACTAGTTTCCTATTATTTTATTCTTAATCCTTTCAACTACCTCATATGCTCTACAAACACTTATGCATTATCACTAATTTGATCTATAATCAGTAATTGTACCAAATATAAATTACCCATAGGATTTCTACCATAAGTAATTTGAAATGGTGATTTTCTTATTGATCTATTCATCAAACTATTATATAGAAACTTATATTGTGGTAAAACTATGTCCCATTGATTAGGCTTCTCTCCCACTATGCATCTCAATAATTTTCCCATGCTCCTATTTACAAATTCTATCTATCCATCTATTTTTGTATGATATAAAGTACTAAATTCTATCTTAGTACCAATGTTGTTCCACAAAATCCTCCAAAAATGATAGAAATTGTGTGTCCCTATCTAAAGTAATAATTTTTGGAACAACATGGAATTTCACAATATCTTTAAAAAATAGTTTTGAAACTCTAGTGGCATTATTTTTTTTCTTAGATGCAATGAAATGAACCATTTTAAAAATATGCCTACACCAACAAAAATTAAATCATTACCTCTCTATGTGTTTGGTAATCTCAACATAAAATGCATACTCAAATATATCCATGATCCTCTTTTGTACCAATAATTTCATGTATAGTCTAGTATTTTGTCCATCTCCTTTAGCCACCTAACATATTTTTCACCTTGAAACATACATTTTAATATCTCTCTTCATCTTTGGCCAAAAATATTTTTCCTCCACAAAATTTGTTGTCTTCATCTTATCAGATGTCCAGTCGAAAAAAATTATGTAATTATCTTATTATATTATCTCGTGTAAACCCAAATAAAATGCATAATTGTTTCCCTTTAAAAATATAACCTTATTATATAAGAAGTCATCACAAATATCATCTATCCCACCTGTAAATGGATTCTTTCACTACTAAAATACCTTTCCAAAATATGGATCAATGTTAGATAATTCTTTGAGACCTTATAATCTAACAGCTATACTCACCATAGTTATTGATAACACTACTCTTCTACTTAATACATCAACTACCTATTTATATTTTCCTAATTTATGTTTCAACATAAAGTATACCACTGCAATAAAGAAACACACTTTGCATGACTACTATTCAACTTATTTTGTGTATTCTCATACTTTAGAACCTCATGATTTGTAAATATAATAAACTCTTTAGGCACCAAATAATGGCTCCAATGTATTAATGCTTGTACAATTACATAAAGGTCAACATCATAGGTAGAACTCTTTATTATTATCGCATTCAATTTCTCACTAAAATATGCTATTGGATTTCCTTCTTGAGTCACCACAACATGAATTCCCACAAATTAAGCATCAAAATCATCCCCAAACACCTTATTAAAATTTGATAAATCTAAAATTGGTCTATCTATAATTTTATTCTTAAAAATTTCAAAACTTTTTATGGTTGTTGTAGTCCATGTAAATTCCTTCCCTCTCATGCAATTTATTATTGGTGCCACAACACTACTAAAATTTTTAATAAGTTTTCTATAAAAATTTGTTAGACCATGTAACCTTCTTACCTCTATAAGATTTTTTGAATAGGCCATTCAATAATTTCTTTTATCTTTTATTCATCCATTCTCACACCATATGATGAAACTACAAATACCAAAAATATCAAATTATTCTACATAAATCTTCACTTTTTCAAATTTGCATACAAATTTTCCTTTCTTAACAAATCTACTACCATTATAAAATGTTGTAAATGTTCTTCTTTAGTCTTACTAAATATCAAGATATCATCAAAATAAACAACCATAAACTTACCACTATATTATTGTATCACTATATTCATCACACTCATAAATGTGCTAGGTGCATTAGATAATCTTAATGGGATCAACATCCACTAATATAATCCTTTCGTAGTCTTGAACTTATTTTTCCACTCATCTCCTTCAAATATTTGAATCTAATAATAACCACTCCTTAGATAAATCTTAGTAAAACATTTTGCTCCCATAAGGACATCCATCATATCATCTAAACAATGTATAGGAAATCTATAACTGATTGTAATTCTCTTAATTGATCTACTATCCACACACATTCTCAATCCTTCATATTTATTTGGAGTTAACAATGCTAGTGTTACACATGGAATCCCTTATCAACGTCTTTCCTAACAATTTAGTAACCTATTTATTTAATTTTGCATGTTCTATTGGACTCATCCTATAAGCCACTTTATTAGGTAGAGTTGATCCTTGAATCAAACTAATGTGATGTTAAATATATATCTTTAGTGTTAAACCATCTAGTATCTTATCAAACATAACATCTGCTTATTCCTTCAACATTATTGATGCTTGTATTGGTATTTTAGCCATTTTTGTGTCTTCATTATTTACTAATAATACATTGCAACAACCTTTCACCTTCATATCTCAAATAAATTCTTTAGTAAAGATCATGCTTTATGTCTTCTCTTCCTCTTTTAGAGGTAACAAAAACCCCATTTTACCACCTTTACAAAGAGTTTACATGTTCTTTTCTCCATCGTGAATTACATTCATATCAAATTGCCATGGTCTTCCCAATAACACATGACATTCATCCATCATAATAACATCACACCATATTTTATCATTATATTTTTTCTTGTAAAAAATTTGATTAAGCACCTCTTATATATTTTAACCTCATTCACTTTCTTAAACCATGAAATATGATAAGGATTAGGATTCTTTTCACATTTCAAATTTAGTCTCTATCATTTCTTTAAAAATAATAATTTTACAACTAGTATCATCTATAATTACTTTTCATACCTCTCCACTCGATGTACATCTTGTTCAATTTTTTTTTTGGATTATATCCATCCATCACCAAATTTTTTATTTTGTACCTATTCCTTCATTAGAATGATCATTGTTATTCTCATCATGAGATTCTTTCCAACATCTATTGGTGTAATTTTAGTATTTTACTATTCTATCTTAGCCTCAACTAGATTCACTCTTGGGAAATCCTCTTGCCTCCTTTCATGATTTTAATAGTGTGGATGATCAAATATTCTATTTGATTCTTCTAAAACTATATAAAAAACATAATATATATTCTGATTTGGGAACCAACATCTACCACCAAAATAACCTCATCCTCCATGAAACCCTCTTTCTCTTTATTGGTATTGAAACCATTGCCTATTCTCATATTGTCTTTCTACACCATGTTCTGATTCACCTATATTAGTATTAGATCCATGTATAGTGGTATTGAACCCAACTTGTCCCATACTTTTAGGGGATATGCCTATTTTTAGAACAAGAGATTTTTTTCTAAAATTCTATCTATATTTGTTTCTTCTCCATTTAAAGCTAATTTATAAGCCTCATCCATGCAGAGTATTCTATGTAAGATTAATTCATCTTTAATAGTAAATTTAAAACCATTTTCATAACTTACATCCATTTTATCTTATGTTTCATCATGCTCTACTTATATTTAAAGCTTATAAAATTCATTTGTATACTCTTGTATACTATGATCTTTTTGCCTCAAATTTTGGAAACATTTTTTATATGGTTTATGCATAATCCACATGAATAAATTTCTCCCTCATATTTTTCCCCATTATTTTCCATGAATTAATCTTCTCTTTACAAGTTATCTATCTCTCTTTCTATAGGTTAATCCACCAATTCATTGAATGACATCTCAATTTTGTGCATGCAAGCTTTAGCTTCTTGTCCTCTCTCAAGTCTTCCACTCTAATAACATTTCCATGATATTCATCTAATATATCAAATCCTATAGTTTTAAACCTCCTCCATAATTTGAAACATCATACTTGATTCTTTTATCTATTCCTTCTAAATATTTAACCATACTCTTTTCCATCAATGATGGCTACTCTTATTTTTCTTCTTCAAAATGATCTATGTCCTCCTTATCACAACCATATCTTCTTCTATGATTAGTGATAACCTCATTTAACTATTCAAATTTTCTCTATATTTCTTGTATATTCTAGTTCATCTTTGCAATACTTCCTCATCCTCTCACCATGTCTTACTCCTACAAGATTCAAACTTGCTCGGATACGAGATAATGAACCCAAAAAACTACGAAGATAATAAATTATCAATAGAAAAATCTCCTAAAAATAATAAATTAAATTTATTCATATTTAATGACTTGAAATAGTTACAACCCAAAACATGATTCAATAATCCTGAACTTAGAACTAGAGTTGACATGCAAAAATTTGAAAAAACTAAAATCTATAAGAATTGTTTTTGAGTAGCTACTATTTATAGTATGTTTTGAATGCAACTATGTACAAATATAAAAATATCTCTAAATAATATAAACACTCAAATTATCCTATTGAATTAAATTAAACTTAATTAAACATCAGTTCCAAAAATTATGTAGTTTCTAAAAATAGAAAAATCCCTTAAAAATCATTAAACAATAATTTTAGACTATTAGATGATCACGTATGGCCTCCAAAAAATATCAAAAACATATTTAAGAGGACAGAATGGCCTATGAAATCTTTAAATTTTTTGAAACAATTAATTTCATCCATCGAAGAGCTCAAATAGATCTATGTGTCAAAAGTTATGGCCTCCAAAAGATTGGCTTATTTTTTATTCATCACGCCATAATTGTGATAACCTCACTAATGTTTTCATTAATGACGTATTTTATCTTATGCCTTAGACCAAAATATATATATTTTTTTAAATTTCATGTTCAATTGTAATCAAAATATCCATTATTTTAATAAATATTTGGAAAAGGCTTACTCATATCAAACATTTTTTATGGAAGGAGAGATATAAGATTGTAACAGAGTAACTTCTATAATAATGTGTTACGAGTTTAAGGTAATTGTGAAAATCATATCTTTTATGGAAATGAAAATATAAGTTTAGTTGTATATAATGATATAAATTAATAATTTTTTTATCTCATTATTCATGTCATTTGATTTCACCTCATAGCTTAGCTTATTTTGAATCATTTTTATTGGATTAGTTGTAGCACTAGACACATACTTTAGTGTTGTTAAAGATAGGACCTTGAATTTTCTATCTATCATTATATGGAATAAAATATTGAAAGACTTAAATTTAATTAATAATATTAACTTCGGAAGTGGTGTAATTAACCACTTATTAAATATTTATTCTAACGCATTTTATTCAATAGAATTGGTCATCTTAGATATCATAGTCTTATACCAAGTAACAATTTAATTGACTAGATTATTTGACCCTTATTTTAGTTTATAAATTTTTGGATGCATACACTAAAATTTGACCAATAAATTCTTCAAAAATATTTTTCATGACCATTTTACTTGCTTGTACAATTCCCTATTTTGATAACCCACAATATCTAATAAATCATCTAAAGTAATTTAATTATCGAGAAATATTTTTAAATTCCCTATTTTATCCCTATTAATCATTGTTGAACAAATAATTTATTATAAACATTATTTTATAATCCTTTAACCTTATCAAAAAAGATCATATTAGGAAAAAAAGAGTGTATTGCATACCTGTATAGCAATTTAACTTCACTACCTTACTATAATGACTATATTTTTAAAATGACTTACTTCTGATTGAAATTCTTATGCATGTTAATAGGTTGGTTATCATAAACATATAAAATGTTCACTAATAATAAAACATCAATC